>OENT01000395.1:0-123620 GCA_900239685.1 Rotaria macrura | reverse complement strand
AAAAGTTCGTTCGTGAATTCGTGAATTCGTAAATTCGTTCTTCGCACAGAATGAAAAAATGGTTTTTGATCTCTAAGAGGAAAGCGCCGCTGGCAAACAAAAACTAGCTCATACTTAGCATACAACATAGACCAACAGCATTTCGACCATGCAGAATTCAGTCAATTAGATGATTTTTCGATTCAGCGATCGGCTAATAGAATTTCACCGATGGCAAAATCTCCCAACCATACGTTTTTTCGATTGAGCGATGGGCCAATAGGATTACGCAGATGGCGAAATCAGCCAACCAATGGTTTTTTTGATTGGCAGATCGACCAACAGGATTTCCCGGATGGCGAGATCAACTAATCATTTGTTTTTTCGATTAGGGCATCGCCGAGCAGGATTACGGCGAGGTCGAAATCTACCAATCATGAGTTTTTTCGATTTGGCGATCGACCAATGGGATTTCGCAGACTGCGAAATCTTCCAATCATGTGTTTTTTCGATTAGGTGATGGCCCAATAAGATTTCGAGGGGGCCGAATTCATCGAATCACTTGTTTTTCCGATTGGGCGATCGACCAATACGATTTCGAGGGTGGCGAAATCTTCCAATCATTCGTTTTTTTCAATTAGTGGATCGCCCAATCGAAAAAACACCTGATTGGCTGATTTCGCTCTCCTCGAAACCTATTTGTCGATCGCCCAATCGAAAAAACATCTGATTGGCTGATTTCGCCCTCTTCGAAACCTATTGGTT
Source organism: Rotaria macrura (assembly GCA_900239685.1). NCBI lineage: Eukaryota > Metazoa > Rotifera > Eurotatoria > Philodinida > Philodinidae > Rotaria > Rotaria macrura. Next base: position 122,876 of record OENT01000395.1, on the reverse strand, counting down.
CATTTCCTAATCTTGATAACATATGATTGGTTGGTGACCGCTCACTTCGTCGCACGACAGTTCGTCGCGATCACTTCGTCGCGAACACTTCGTCGCACGATCACTTCGTCGCACGACACTTCGTCGCGTTCACTTCGTCGCAATGATAACTTGTTGCGATAAATTCATCGTATTTAAACGAAAACATGAACTTAATTGGATTAAGTCATGCTGTTTATTATGTTACACAATTAATTGCATGAATGTATACTCTACCATGTAATTATTAGAGTAACATAATGGGTAGAATATGCAGTCAGATTAAAAAATAACTTTGTTTTATTGATACTGTGTGAGAAATTATTTTGTTAAAGTTCAAGAAATCTACTATTAAATAAAACTAAAGTATTTCNTTTATATTGAAAAAGTTATGTTTAAATAAAATTTAGAAATTCATGTCGACAAATTCTATGCGAAAAGCTTATTTTATTTGATTTTTACTACGTTTAAGATTACTACAAGTTAAGCATTCATTTTTAAAAGCATATACCAAAGTTAAAAACTAGAGTATCTTGCTTTAATTTCGTATTCCATCTATGGTCATATGTTTTTTCGAAACATCTTTGGGTGAAATGCTTTGAATTGTTTATTGGATCGCAAAAAATCTTTCAGTTCGAAGGTATTTCTCATATAAGAGAAATCTGTTTTTCTTTAATTAACTTCCTTGAAATTCGATGCAGAAACAAATCTAGGAATTTTGTTAGTATAAGTTTAAAATAAACGATCAGACATCGGATAGTCCTATTTTTCTTTTTTTTTTTAATTTACATTATTGAGCAATCAGATAAAGATAAAATTGTACAAGGGGGGAAATTAAATAACAGACCAATCTAAATTCTGTAATTCAATTAATTAATTCTTTCGTTTATGTACGATAAATTATCGTGAAGAATTATCATTGCGACGAAATGTACTGCGACGATGTGTCGCGCGACGAAGTGATCGTGCGACGAAGTGTTCGCGACGAAGTGAACGCGACGAAGTGTCGTGCGACGAAGTGTACTAGCACCGATTGGTTTAGTTTATGCTGGTATAATTTATTGCTTTAAGAAAGGTCAAAAAAACATTTTTTCATTCTGTGCGAACGAACGAACTTACGAATTTACGAATTCACGAACGAACATTTTAAACTCATTTTTCGTAAGACCCTGCTCTCAGTAGAGGGAATAATCATTTTTATTGTTCATGTCTTTGGTGCAGGGGGGAAAAGCAGATCCTCGGATCCGGAGCTTCTGGTGGATCCTCATGGATCCTCATGGATCCGCATGGATCCTCGTTGATCCCCTCCGATCTGAATGTCTTTTTTATCTTTGCGTCTTATCTCTAGAGTACTCATCACTCCTCTGTCGCCTCTTCAGAAAGTTTCTTGACGTAATACCATCAGTAGAGACTGATCCTTGTCTATGCCGCATCTGTTTATCAATCCTCGTTAATAATGAAAGCAATGATTGCTTTCAAGCGAAGAAAAATTGTGAATTGAAAACCTATCATAAATTATAATATACTCATTCATCACGGTATCCTCATTTCTATATGATCATGACAACATTAGGTGTTCAGTTCTTTGGGCTTTATGCTTTCTCTGACTATTCTGACGTAATTTATCGAAAAGAGTAAAGTATGAAGATGACTTTCGTTCCTCTTTGACATAAATATTATTCATTCCATTTTCCATCCTTTTTAACGAATTATTGAAATTCGACGTCACCACTATTCAATTTATTTGCGGTCTTTCGCCTCTCCCTTCAATTAGTGTGTCATATAAGGATAGTTTTTTCTAATGTTGCATTTAAGATAGATTTTATATCTTCTCTAGAATATGGCTTTGACATAAGAAAATTTTCTTGATAATAGCTATCTGTATTTATATATGGCAGCTGATGATAATACCTTGCTTAGAAACGACTCTACATCTATTGTTAGGCTTTCATCCAGGTTTCAAGTATAGAACATCACAGAATAAGCAGTAGAACATGAGCAATAGCCATAAAACGTGAAAACAATATTTCGTCTAGCAAAACCAAACAATTGATCGAGAGCTTCAAAAAAAGACTATAGGCCATGAACCAAAATATTGTTAATAACTATATTTATTTGAATACGAGTGAATCCAACCTGCTAATATTCGATTTATTTAGGGAATATAAACTGAACGTCTGAACGTTGACTAATCATTCCAAGATTGCGAAGTACGAGTCGATTCCTGCAGGAAAACAACGGAACATGAGAGCGATATTCTGACCGCAAATTTTCCCAGGTCGAAGAATCCAGTGACCCTGAATCCGGTCCGGATTTTATCGGGTTTTGTCGGAATCTGACGAGAACTGATAGAAATCTGTGAAAAATTATTCGTATCCAGTCGGATTTTATATCGGATTCAGAGGCACTGGATTTCTACTTACTTCCGATCGAGTTCTGTCAGTATTGACGCGATCCGATTGCTCACCATTGTCCTGGGTTACATACTTTTTTCTGGAAGATTCCAAACAATGCTTGTTCTTTCCGACAGGAACCGGTGGGAAATCATCGTGAAAAATTTCGGGCCTCAATACTTGTTAGCGTCAGTGATGGTTCACACTAACCCGAAACGAAGATTAAAATGCGCCCTCTAGTCTAACTGGCTAGAACAACTCCCCGGATAGCAGGAGGTGTGGGTTCTAGTTCCACGAAGGTCATGTTTTTCTTCGTTCTGTCACATAAGATCCAGTGACACTGCGCGTCGCTTTCGTTTTATACATTTTCCATTCTTTCCTTTCCTATAATATTCACTATATATCCTATACGTTTTTTCTTTCCTATTAAAAATTCAATCTCTCTATCCCTTGCGTTCTATTTATGAGCTAACAATACTCTTTGCATGTTCCAGTGTTTTCCTGTAGGACATGGCTATTTTCCCGAGTCTTTCCTGCCCGTTCCTACAGTATTTGATGGCTGGAACGATCGAATTAGGAAGTGCTATAACGGTACAAGATGCATAGGGTATTAGCAGTATACTGCCTACAACTGTTATTCTACTATACCCAAGGGAAAATAGCGGATGCCGGTATCCTGCTATCCTCTGCGTCCACACGGTATCCCAACCGTATCCTGAATACGAGGATCTCAGAGAAATCTTCGGATCCGGGTTGCAGTGGGGGTACAGAGGATACCAAGATTCGCGTTTCCCCCTGGTATTAATCTCATTGTATACATCGTATATAATGTGTATTTTATTGACTCCATCGAATTTTATCTTACCTATCCCATCGTTTCCCTTGGGTCCTCTCTGTATCCCCATCGTATCCTCTGGATACTCCGTATCTCCACCATATCCTTGGTACAGGTAATTCGCACCCTCTTGACTATATCGCTATATATCTGTTGATGTGAATGTATTGATTTTGCTAAAAATTGTTATATTTTAAGAAAACGATTGTGCTGCAAAATCAAAGTCCCCATCAAATGTGAACTGTTCGTAATAGTTGCCGTGCACTTTTCCTTGACTTCTTGTTATGATACTAGATATTCTGTTTTCTACCAGCCAAAGGCATAAATTGAAAAACATGATCAGTTCCTCACATAGTAGCTAAAGGGAGAACGTGGCGATTGTAGATTGCATGCTACAGACCTGTAGCCGGTAGCGGTAAATGACCGGTCATGTCCGATTCAGTCCATTATAGGATGGGTGTGGGTTTGTGATATCTATTGATCTACAATAACCTGCACCCACACCCACACACCCACATAATTCATTTCTTTTTTATGATTTAAACAATATTTTTCTCAGAGAAGAAGGTGATAGCACAAAAGACCTACCGCGAAATTCCAAGAGGAATTATATTCGATTCAAAAGTTCTATTTCCAATGAATACTTTATTAATATAGAAAATTAATACTGAATCTGTAACCCACGGATGGATGGAATAACGTCGAGGGGAGAAACGTCGAAAGGAAAAAGAGCGAAAAAAAATGTCGAAGTAAAAGCATCGAATAGAATAAGAGAGAAAAGAAAAATGGCGAAAGGAAAAAGAGAGAAGAGAAAAATGTCGAAAAAAGAAAACATATAGAATATTGATGGAAAGAGGTCACTGACCTCCTGCACTGTGAATATTCCTTATTTCGTTCGTTCATAACTGTTCGAATGTCCATCTATCTTAGTAGGATATTTATCGCTAGATTTATATTCTATAATACAATAGGTTTCATTGTTTCTTGTTTACTTCGCATTGATACTTATGTATCACTGTCGTATTATTTATTGCTTTGCGAAAATTCTTTATAGACAAATGCAAAATTTCACTTATATTTATTAAATTAAAAATATATTATAGCAGAGGTATATTTTCTCTTTCCAAGTTTTTGAATCTAACTAACGTATTTAGGCTTTCATATTCGTTTAAATTTACGCATAGCAAACCATCACCCAACCCAAACATTTGGACGTTCATTAGATGTATACAAGGCGAAGAAACTCGCTTCAATCATGTTTTAATTCAGATGATCGGCGGTCTCACTTGCCGAAAGAAAACAGCTGCTACTAACGCTATACAGCAACGAATAGATACACTGTATTTACGCTATCAAAATAATGATATCACTGTCGATGAACTATTACTCGGACTTTCTTATGTCGTTGCAAAAAATACTACGTCGAAAGGAAAAAAATAATTATGTACATTGATTACTTAAAGCTTGTTAATCTATTTATTTGTCAGTTACTTGATACATGATCCTATTAGATTGTCTTGATTCAATAAAATGATCATTCTTCATAAATTAATATATTCTGATTGATCACTTTTTATTCGCTGAATATTCTTCTTTCGACATTTTGCCTTTCGATATTTTTCTTTTCGTTCTATTTCCTTTCGATATTTTTCTTTTCTTCCTCTTTCCTTTCTACAATTTTCCTTCGATATTTCTTCGTTCGATGTTTTTCTTTTCTGCCTTTTTCCACCATACCTAACCCACTATAGCTTTATATCCATCAGCAGTTGCTAAAAAGAGAAAACCAATCTTTCAATACCAACCTTACAGAACAGGACTAAAATGTAAAAACACGATGGATGTACTGTGACTATTTTGTGAACCTATGAGAAACAATTTGTGATCTAAATGATAGATTGGAAAGCAACCAAAATACAGCAAGTCAGAAAATTCACTAAGCCACTTGAGACATTAAAATCTCCGTCACTTCGTTAGAAGAGTAACCGTATCTTTGCAGCGATTTCTTAAGAAAACCGGGAAAATGGAAGTAATTGTCATTCCATTTAGTTCAACCGAGAAGGAAACAACTGAGACATCAATGATGAAGTTCCCCTGAAGTCATTTCAAGTTCGCTGCTTACATGTCGCCTTCGACACTCATTGATAATCATGCTTCACAGCGTCACTTTTACAGTGACACGAAAGCCATAAGTAGTATCTGTAATGATTCAGAGGTATGCATCACTCACCAAAACGTTGATGCATGGCTTGTAGGATAAAGAAAACGATCTATGATTCATGCCGATATACTGGCTGGTCCGGCGCGGTTTAGAAATTTAGACTGGTGTCGATACCCGTCTCGAAAAAGACCCACCGGCTACAACTCTGGTATACTGTTTTGTATCATACTGAACGTGTGATGATACAGTTCAAAAAAGTCTTCACAAGCGTGGCAATGTAGCTGAGATATATTATCATAAAAGCTAAGCAAATGATAGAAGTTCTTTTTTCCATATCTTTTCAAAAGAATTCCAGAAAAACGAGTGGAAATTCGAGTAAAAGACTACAATCTATCACACACTTATCAGACACTAATAGTCGATGATTTCTATTCTAAGTGAAGGTGAAGAAAACTTATTCTGAGATACTCGGGTTCCATAGGATCTTGATGGATCCCCGTGGATCCCCGTGGATCCCCGTGGATCCCCATGGATCCAGGATCTGCTTCCCCCCTGCTTTGGTGTAAAATTTTCGAAACATGAGAAATATCATGAGAAAAGTGTTTCGTGTGCATCGAACTATCCATTAAAAACATTTGAACTTTACGAAGCATTCGTATTAAAAGATGACCGAATTTCTATATATGTGTTCGCTAACTAATATGCCTTTATTATCAATGCAAAAAAAGCTTTGTCAACATTATTCACTATTTGAAATATGTCAATAAATTAATCATTATCAGATCGCTTATTATGGCGCTTTTTATTACTCGTTTTCTCATTGTCATCGTTGTAATATCTCAAACGAGCGTATTCAATCTAATCTATTAGTTCAAGGAAACATTCTTCCAATAATTTCTTCCAATTGTCTGTATTAGTTCGAATGAAAATAAAATGATACTCAAAATCAATTTCTTACTTGGCAAGTTCAATTTTGCAATCTATTAAAGGATGATGAACACTGTTCTACTGATATGTTTGTAAGATTTTGAATAATGCTACTATTTTCAATCAACAATAAAAACAAAATAAGCTCCTTGTTGTGTGCGAAACTACGTCTTCTGACACCATGTGGTTAAAATCAAGTTGATTGAATTTTTCTCAAGCATCAAGGACAAATAAAAAAAATAGAAGTCATATAAGCCACTTCGTAGCAGCCGAAAAAAAAATATACGACAGAACACAAAACAAGATAAAAAGCTATTAGTGCAATCTTTAAGGGATTAAAATGTGAAGCCCAAAGTAGCAACCGCTCTTAATTACCTATGGAATCTGTTTCGTTTGATCTGTTCTATGGTACACAACTTGTAGTTCTCAATTCTTTACATAATCCTTAAGAGCTAATATAAAACACTATTTCGTTCAAGTATCTCAAAGAGAGTGTGCGTGCGGGTAAATCATTCGAGAACATATTGACTTATCTATTTATGACAAAAAACTCAGTTTGCTATTCTTAATTCTTGTTTTACCGCAATGAATGTGTTGTCGTTATAATTTGAAATATTATATATCCACGTTAATGTGTTTAAAAATCGAATAATAAGGAAGAATAGTAAGGGTTCTCTTACACCCATATCCATACCATGAAACCGCGGTAACATATTGAACACAAATAGTTATTTTAACAATAAATAATTAACTAATTGAATACATTAGGTTTCAAAAATAAAACTTCATCCAAGGAAATTGAGTATGCAGAATGTGAATCCAATATCAACGTTGAATTATCATTGAAGGACCGTTATCATGATTTGAGGAAGCATAATTAGACGTGGCTGCAGCTAGCCACACGTGGTGCTCGTTTGAGGTGTCAATGATCGACTAGCATATAAGAGGAAAGGTTCAGAAGTTATGCTTTATGTAGCGTTAGAATACATAGAAAAACATGTCAACAGATTCTGTCCAGTCGGTCAAACTAGTCTACGAAATCGGCGAAAATTGCAAAGAATTTTCTCTAAATCAGAGTTGGGAAATAATCTTTCTAGAGAAGTAGAACATCTTGAAATTAAATATAATGGACAGCATCGATTAAAGAATTTGTGCTAAAATACTTCGCCAAGATAAAAACAAGTATATATCCCATGCTTGAAACTTGAAAGATGATAATTGTGAACATCGGATTGATGATAACTGGCATATAGAAATATAATCAAATTTCTAGCATACTTATTGTAAGAAATAACATTAGACAAAAAAGAAAAAAGGTTGATATTTCCTTGAGTTTTCTTTTCAGTGTTAAAAGATAAATACCGAAATTCTCGACCATTGTTAAGATCAGTGTGACAGCTGCAAGCGAATAGCAAATAATTCTTTACCTCAACTAAAAATCACAAAATATTCAAGAATATAGTAGTTCTATCAACAACTTAAACATGAACCTTTCGTATAGTAAATGTTAACACCAATTATATTCAGCGAATCCACAGGATGTGCGCTATCGTTGATTTATGAACATCAATAATTAAAAAAAATTGTTTTATGGCTACTTGAGTTTTCATTGTTCAACTTTATTCACGAAAGAAATATGTTCGACTAACATTTCATTTTGCTTTATATTCCAATGAATGTCAACATCATTGTTCTCGTTTCAGTCGGAAATTTATCGATGTTTTCATCGTCTGAGTGTGTGGATGAGTGTGACGTGAATCCCCCATCCTAAATCCACAACCATACACACAACGACACCCACACGTAACTGTGCCAAGGGACTTCAGTGCATAGACTTCTATGTGAATGACACAACGACAAGGGGTGTCTCACTTCCGCCTACACTTGAGGTGGACGACCATCGACTCTATGCACCATCCCAATTGATAGAGGGCATCTTCCTTTTCCTCTTCTTTCTCTTATCGCTATTTTTCTCTCGTCGTCGCTTTTCTCTATTCCTCTCTCTTCTTTTCCTTTTCTCGCTTGACCGCTATTTGCTCGCTCTCTTGCTCTCTCATTCTTACGGGAAGTTTCTCTCTTTGAGAATCGGAGAGGAGAAAATAGAGCGAAGAGAGAAAGGAGAGCAGTGGAATTGTTATTCAGATTCTTTAGATTTGTAGTTGTAGTAAGTTGTAATCGGAACGAGCTAGAAGTAGCATTTGTGTGTCTATTCAGTTGTACTTGTAGTCTGTACGAGTTAGAAGTAACTTGTGTGTCTTGTCCTCAATAAAAGAACTATAACTCACGCATACGAAAAAGAAGTGGATCTCTTCTCCTCATATTTCTCTCATCTCATCCTCGTCATATCTCATCTCACTCTAATATTTCTTTTTTATTCAACTTATTCATCTTCCTCACATTCAAACCTTCTTTTTCGTTACCCTAACCACGTCCATATCCATAATAACACGTTACTCCTCACTGTATTTGATCAATACAGTGATTCATTACAGGTATTCAGAGAACGAGAGCGAAAATTGGCCAAATAACGCATTACGATAACCACTGCATAAGAGAAAGAGAGAAAAACGTTTGTCGTTCTGATGCCAACGATGTTGACATCATTTTCAATTTTGTTTGCGACGACGACAAAGACGCACATGACGATAAAGTGAATGCTCAAATAAGAAAAAAAACTGTTGGTTAAATCTAACCAGATCTATAGCACTATCAACGCCACGACATCAAGTAACATTTGACAACGAGTCCTCTTTATACCGAGTTTCCTTTTTTTTCGCTATCCCTTATTTTGGAAGAGTATTACGTTTTTCTGTTTCAGTTGTAGATTTGCCCTTAATATAAGAATGAAGTTCTTATATATATGTTTATTTCATGTTTTTAAATAACGACAAGAGCAAATTACTAAGGCAATTCCAAACGATAGAATTGTATAAAATCATAACAATTTACCTATCTATATTTTATATATGTAATGCGCAAAAGAAATAATATTGCGTAATAAAAATATTCATGTCATTGTTTGTCTTATGACTTGACCTTGAAGTAGCACGCAACAAGAAGATGAACAGCAAGAACAATCCCTGTCACAAACAGAACGAATATAGAAGGAAAAAAGGACGAAAGAAAGAAAGAAAGAAAGACAGAAAATAATATGCTACTAGAAAGGAAACATCACCAGCAGTAGTCAAAGCACAAATAAGGGTATGGGTTTGTGTGGGTGTTGGTGGTCAGTTTGGGAGTCATCATCCTGAACATTTGTATACCTACATCCACACCCGTTTTTAGTCCCTAAAGCAAGGACGAATCGGGTGATGACAGATCCTTCTGACAACAGCTTAGTGAAATATATCCACTAGTTGTAAACGATGAAAAATTTTCAATATTCTTGCAGATACATCTTGGTGTCAATTTTCTTTGAAACATAATTCCCAATTGATAAGTCATCTGAACAGTTCTTTAGTTCGGAGGAAACCACCCTTGCGGTTTCTTCGCTCCCACATCCTTTTCTACTACCATGCCATACCCATCCCAACACTTCTGCACACACGCACACTAGCCAACACACGCACGACACCTATGCCTTGCCGCCCCCTGGGAAAACCATACTCACCCACCAACCTACCGCACAGCCGCATCCGATATTGACACCCGCCTGTACACCCACACCGACGCCCCATATCGTGAGAAGTAGAGACTCTATGTTTTTCTATTGGAGGTTGTGTATTTTTTGTCGTTTTTAATAGGTTCGTAGAACGTCTGATATACCTTCGATGATGTTTTAATAACCATGTACGATCATTAGCTGCATCAAATGATACGTGGATAGTCTATCGCCTTTTGTGTTAAAACTAGCTTGCCCAGCTTGAAAATTTGAGTATGCTAAATGCAACTGGTCATCGCCTGTGGGATCGTGGCTTTATTTTAATTATAGCATTCGTAATCTTGTTTGTGTTCAACATATACAAATATTATCAGTCGGATAAGACACGATTGTTGTGGACCTCTGTTGGGAGAATGATTGGCAAGAATGAATTCAGTCCACAAGGTATTGATTTGCCTACTTCGTTTGCATCGCACTATGCCGTCAGAGGGAATGTTCCTTTAAGCAAACAAAACCTTAACTCATTCTATAGTTCTTTTCAATGCTTGGGAGGTAATCCGGGTGATTTTCATACGGAACACTTTTGGATTCAAAGGCATTGCATATTTCATAATGTTTGTTTGCATAAAGAAGAATCTACTTCGCAGTTCATTATCGATTATTTTTTTCCCTCGTCGGTGGAATCTTTACGTTCAACACTAATTCGATGGAACAATACTTTTTTAGCACTCCGTCATGGCGCGGCTTATGTTTCCGCTGGTCTGAGTGTAGTTCAAATGCATTTAGTTCCTTTGAACCATCTGAGTCCAAACGATACTGACGGTGGTATGAAGTATTTAAATGGAACGTATTTAATTTATCAGATATTGGCGGATAGTGACATGAACGTCGGACATATCATATTAGATGATGCTTTCAGCATGTATGCGAATTTGAAACAATTTAGGGAAACACGGCGCAACTTACCTGATGAAAATAAGGTAATCGCAGTTCAAACATGTTCGGAATTCGAACCAAGTTTGAAATCCTTGTGTTCAAAATTTATCGCGGGCATCTTTCCTGTCCTTACATCGCATCCAGTTCGTTCCATCAGCTCTATGCTCAATTCGTCCCGCTATTCCAAGTACCTCTGCTTCCGGCAGTTAGTTGCTGGACAAGGAGCTTCCGGAGCCATTGGGTGGGATCCAAACAATTTCAATCGGGCAAAACTATTCGCGGATTTTCGCTCAGATCTCCTGCGCGCACACAAAATCGACCCCAACCAATATCCGACACAGCATCACATTCTCCTAGTCAACAAACACGGTAGAAGAAAATTCACTAATCTTAATGAAATCTATACAAAGCTGAAATCTACTTCACGATATGCCGGCATCAATGTAACTATCACCAGCGACTTCCGCTCATCCACAATAAGGCAGCAATTGGAGCTCTTACAAAATGTAACTATAGCTATAACTCCCTGTGGTGGAATCTCGATCTTATTCCTTTTTCTTCCTCCACAATCCACTTTGATTGTCTCTAGCTTCCCAAAATTAGTAGATGGGTTTTACTTGGCGGACCGCATGGAAGCTCAATTATGGGACTACCAAACCAACATACACGTGAGCCATTACCCGGTCAATATGAAAGATGACTTTGTACTGCCACCGGAGTATGAAGGAAACGACTCCCTGCGATTTCGAAACTATGCAAATATCAATTTAAAATCTGAGAAGTTATTTCCCCTGATCGACCAAGCGATTCTATCCGCGGCATTTGAGCGCACTCCAGCTTGACGAAAATAACAAAACCAATAATCCTCCATATTTCCAGGGAACACTCAGCACCCGTATGAAGATCATAAGACTATCCCTTGGAGAAAGAACACACTCATCCTGTGCAGTGTAGGTGTCGATCTGGCTCTGAAGGGGTGGGTGTGGATACAGCTGTATTTCGGTGTGAGGGAGCATCGCATGACCGGTTTGCACCTGGCTTAAGGGACTTCTCAAATATGTAATTTAGTTTGACTTTTTCAAAAAAATATGAAACACGATGCATCTTCAAAGTTTAATAATATTGGTAGACAACACTATAACAAGCAGTATCATCCAGGAGAGTATAGCATGAACAGCTTCGTCCATACTTAAGAGACCTTGTACTCAGACCAAGACCAATTCATGCAGGACATGGTACAGTAAATGTCAAGGATTTTGCTGATATTTTTACAGTAGATAAACCTAGCAAAAGGTAGTCAAGAAACTCAAAAGTTGAGCTCTAATTGATTTCCATCTCTGAATATATAGGGGTGGCATGTATGTATAAGCAGGTAGGCTATGTTCGGAGTACTTTTCAGAGGGACACTGTTCAGTAAATTTCGATTTTCTAAAAAACGATAGGAAGTGTAGAAAAGGTTGATTCACCAACAATACCATCCATGTTGGGCTATCGTTTCATGCCAATGAAAGTTCTTTATCGTCAGAAATTTTAGAACCGGTACTTTGTTCCATATCCAGAAATACTCCCTCAGTAATAGGGTAGTTGGTCAGATCAACAAAATACAATATTTTTAAATTAGTCTCATTTGAAAGAGTACATCAACATATGTCGACTGACGTTTTCAAAACTTTGTCATAGCGAATTTTGATACTCACAAGAAAAAAGATTTTTTATTGAAATTTCCAGAGTTTTAGGAAAGTTATAGAATCTTTTAAGGTTCAGAGTTGGGTACAATTTTGAGGAACCTTTTTAGGTTCTTGCCAAAATAGCCTGAAACCTTTTTCATCTCCACATTTGTCTCTAAAGCCATTTTAAGCTCTAGGTTTTTTTCTCTAGAATTTATAAAAGCTCCACAAAACTGCACCGAAAAAGTTTTTTTATCGCACCTTCTCTTTTAAAGAGTAGCAAAACCTTTTCAAACAATACCAAAAATATCAAAAATGCAGTGTCACTCTAACTACGACTAAACAAATGTTTTTACCAAATGTCAGATTGCTGCATTTCAGTTGAGACTAATTTCAAAATATTGTATTGCACTGATCTGAACAACAACCCTATCACTGCGGAAGTATTTCTGGAGATGTGACATAGCACAGATACAAAAATCTCTGACGATAAAGAACTTTCATTAGCATGAAAATGTAGCCCAACATGAATGGTATCGTTGGTGAAACAATCGTTTCTATACCTACTATCGTTTTTTAGAAAATGTAAATAGAAGAAACAGAACAGCTTATCATTGCCGTTGAAATCGAATCCGGAAAGGGGAGCCTATCATTATCAGGAATGAAATACTTTAGAATTCACACTCAAGCATAACAGAAAAGGGAAAGGAAGTAAATGAATACTAGATAACAACACTGTGAATACACTACATACCATAAGTGCGAGTATGTTTGAAAGTCAAGATCACTTAAATCCATTTCCGTCAACATTTTAGCAGAGATACAAATGAAAAACTTGCCATTACAGGCATCAAAGCGACATCGTTTTGTTGAGATAAGATGAAGTTAAAGATCAGTTAATACTTTTTACTTTGATAATAGCCACGTTGATTTTTGAAGAATTTCTTAATCTCCTTTCACTCATTATTTCGAAATCCTTCATGATTCACATTATCTGAAATAACCTGTATGAAAAAGTATCAAGATGTAAAAATTGTTCGATTTCCAGTTTCTCGTCTCAGGTTATTTGCAGACAACTTTGTATGCCGTTCGTCAGAGTGAAGGACAAATCATTCGACAGTCTCATTCATTCAATATACCTACCAAGTCGTCGGTTGTTGTTGATAACTATGGAGTGCTACTTTCAAATTTGCCAGAGACTACGAATTCTCAATGCTATTGATATTGGTACTCATAGGTGCCGATGTTATCGTGAACATCTGCAATAGGTGATGCCCTGTGGTGGTTGTGGGTCTGCGTTTGGGTATTTTCTATTTTCTCACCTCCACAGGTAGCCACACATCAACGCCCAAATCCTGTGATATGAAAGAGGCACCAACTGCATCGAAACATGAACGTACGAATTAGTAAATGAGTCGTACATCCATGACAATCACGTCTTGTACAATTAATAGAATAAAAAAAATAGACGAGTGATCGAAGCAGTGCAATGCATATATAAAGTAAAAAGAAAAAGAAGCTTGCTAAGAATGAAGCGCGACAGAAACATTAACTTTTCATGATGCTGTTTACGAATATCATTAGAAACGACTTGAAAAACAGATACGTCTATTTTAATTCTTTATTGTCGTTTGCCACGATACTCTCCTGATGTCGGTATCAACCGAAACACGTGCTGTTGTTTATTTTGCTTTCGAAGTTCTTCTGAATGCGCCAAAGTGCATCGCTGTTCACACTTTTCACAATAAATTAGCGAGGAACAATGAATACAATCAAAACGAATACCTTCGACATCTTTATGACAACCATTGCATCTGCAAACGAATTTTATTAATAAATAGTCTTTGGATTAGTTTCTTCTCGACGTATTTACCTGATGCCTCGATGAACTACTTTATGCTTATTTTCTAAACGAGGTAAACCATTTGTAACTTTTTCTGGCGCTGCACCCATAATGGGTACATAACGTTCAGCCGTATCCCAATCAAAAGCGTGGCCACATCCTGATTGTTGATCGCCTCCATGAAAATTTCGTCCACATACCATACTACTGCATCCTCCCATATGTTGAATAACACGTTTACAATGCGGGCAAAGACGACAATTCCGTGCTTTTAATTCTTCATCAGCTTTCAAAGCATTATAGCGGCGACGTAATTCTTCATTTCGTTGATTGTTCGCCGCTTTTTGTCTTTCATAATCATCCAACTGAGCACGATAACTAGCATCTTGTTGTGCTCGGGCTCTCCAATAATTTCCACGTTCTTTAAAATGAGCAAAACGTAAAGTTAAATTGAGCTGTATTTATTTACCTGTAGTACACCAGGCAAACCATTGTTGTGTCATTTGCGTTACTTCCTGACAAGTGGTTCGATAATGATACTGTTGACTACAAATCGAACAAAACTCATTGGCACATGCATGGCATACAACTCGAAACTGTGCATTTGGATGTCGGGCTTCTATAACCCATTTACAATCTCGATTCGGACATTTGATAATTCCACGAGCATTATTAATAAAGTTACTAAATGTCTTCTCTATTTGATGTTCATGAAATTTCTGTTTCTGTTCGCGAGTCACTCGTAATTGATTAATTTCCCCATGTTCTAATTGATAATCACATAAAGCACATTTGAGGATTTCACCACTATTCATCTTCGCTGTACATGATTCTTCAAAGCAACCGTAACACAATTTATGATTATCATTACAACCAAAAACGAAAACATCTTGATACGGATATAATTCCAAACAAACACCACATGTAAAAGTGGGCACTTTGTATGGGAATGTATTGCCTAGAGTGGAAAACAACATCTGATATTTCAAATGAAAATCAAAAATAATGAATTTTTCCATCAAACACAATTATAGACAATGACGATTTCTTTTCATTCAATTTTCAAGAGATTCCAACTTTCAGAAAAAAAACACTTCAGCCAGAGACAAAATGACCGATTGCTTTTTTCAAGAAAGAATCCCTGAATGTTCAAAATTATCAGAAGACATACCAAACTTAGCTAGTTCATCAACAATTTTATGAAGATCAAGTGTGTGTCGATTAAGATTTTTTCGTTCGATGTAATAACGAACTTGTACTGGTGTAAAAGGATATTTCAGTTTCGATACAATAAAATCTATAAATGCTTGTTGTCGTTGTTGTTCGGATACATTACGGCAATATCGTGAATGGTCGTCCAATTGACGAGGTCCATATAGACAACAACAGTATTTACATGAAACCATATCTTCTGGTCTGCAATAAGTCACATGCCCTTCAAATTTGTGTAATGTTTCAAACTCGATATAGAAAAGACATTGGGGACATTGAGGACGATCTTTTGTAGTAACAAGTTCCAACAAATAAGCAATCATATCGGGTTCCAGCGGTAAACATGAGACATCGTACTTCGACAATTGCTGATCGCAAACATTAACATAGCAGCAAGGAGCAGTCTTCAATTTAATATGTTCTGCCATTAACTTATGAATACAACTAAGACAAAACTGGTGATGAAATTGACACGGCATAGTATGGCTCAAGGTTGAATCCAAAGACAATGGTGATACGCTTTAATAAAAAATCAAATGGATTGACAATGATTGTTGGAAAAAAAAGAATACAATGTTTTTAATACTTGATTTATTACCGATAAAGAAAATATATAATGTCGTTTCACTGATAAATTCATTTTAATTCAGAGTCTGACTCGATAAGAATGAATAGATTGATGTTTGACAGAAAAACAGAATTATCAAGATACTCAAATAAGACTCGGAAACACTACCGAACAATTAATGCGGTATGAGTGAATATAAACAGAGGACTCACCATGAGAAACAACTACGATTGTAATGCGTGATCGACTGTTGTGAACGTGATTGATTATGACACGTATTCTTGTGATTGCCATATTCGCTTTCCAAAATATTCTTTGAGCATTGGGTACATGGTTTGGTCTTCTGCTGCGATGATTCAGAGTATGTATTGCTTTTTAGACCATCACTCATATCTATAGAGTCATCGATGATCGACTCACTGTTGAGTTCTCTAAATAGATTATACACAATATAATACTGATGAATTATTTAAAAATTAGTTTAAATCAAAATAATGGTAACAGAAACTTGTCCACAATTCTCTTGATGAACACTGCACCTAATTTATGTTTTTAAAAACCAACTGTTATTTTTAGCTTTTCTTGTTTTTTCGAGCACTATGTTAGTTAACAAATCAAACAGAAAATGATGACATCATTTGAGAAGGTCTGTCCCATCAAACAACATTTTTATTAAAACACGACTCGAACACTCGAGTAGATGAAAATTTATAAATGAATTTGCACAATTTTCGATTATATTAAAGAACATAAGAAAGATAAGAACTCATAGTAAAATAAATTTTATTGCTTCATCAATGTTTTGCTAAAGTGACATAATAAGAAAATGTCTAAGTAAAAGCTTTCTTACATATTTTGAACTCTGACAAACAGGTTTTTCTATTATAAAATTAAATCATCGATCGAAAAATAGCTCAACTGAACTGCTGCAAGATTTTTATATGCATGAAAATTCAACAAGTGTCTCGTCACATTAAAAGATAAAAGTAACTTACGGAGAGAACATTTCTTGTACGGATTGTGGAGTAAAGTTATGCTTCTCTGCAAGAATTAAATAAGGATACAAGGAATTAATTGCTAAGAACAGTCATATAGCATGAAGATGATTAATAAATACTCGGGTAAAAGTTATGTTTTGTGTGCTGTATGAAGAAAAATGTTGTTCCTTTGCGTCGAAATCAAATACACTATCACATGTGGCATTTTTCTACCTTTTTACAATCAAGTTTTGTCGACAAGAAAAGAAAGGCGGAGAACGAGAGAACGATGATTACATGAAATATTGACTCATTATGATGCAAGGTCTATGTGCATGTTGCTTTTTTCCAAGATAAATTCAAGTACACAAAAGCAGCATTTATTCACCAACAGAGTAACAGCCACAATTAGATTTACTTTATACAAGGAAAAAGTCTCCAATCAATTCGGACCACGAGACTATCAACTGAAGGGGGGAGCAGATATTGAGAAAATACCCAGTCTATCAACATCAAGGCACTCAGAAAGGAAAACAGCAGTTGTGCAAAACTAGTTTTAGTTTTTTATGATAAGAGTAAAATCATCTATGGTTTAGTGCGAGGATGCTAATCAAAACACGGTTGTGACCAGTAAATTGGAACTCTCAAGGGTTCTGAGGAAAAATGTTGAGCCACGAATGGTTCTCTATGTGTTAAAGTTCGATTGATTTTTGTTTCTGTCTCATAGTGCTAAACTATTTCAGGTTCAGATATAACTGGACTCTAATCAACTCTAACTGCTTCGAAATAGCATTCACAATTCAAGGAAGAACACTCTAAAAGAAATAAGTTTTTTACGCCACCTAAAAAGGTTCTTCCTGTGCGCACACCGGAAGAACGTTTTTGGGTTCAGTACAGAACTTTAAAAGGTTCGGTATTAAAGCTGCAAAAACCTTTTCAAGATTTACAAAACCTGAAAGGTTTTGCAGCTTACAAACCAAACCTCATAAAGTTCTATACCGAACCCAAAAAGTTTCTTCGAGTGTGCCAGTAGGAAGAAACTTTTTAAGTTCTGTAAAAATAACCTATTTCTTTTTGAATGAACTTTATACTAGTTTTAATGAGACAAAATGATTTCAAAAAGCACGTATAATGAAGACTGAAGAAAACCAAGGGTACGTGGGTGGGTGTGGGTATGTTTCTCAGTAATGTTACAGATGCCATGCCACTGAATGGAAGGTGCACTCACAGGTTCAGGTACACACCCTCAGTGAACACACTGTCTAACGCAACCTAACACATACACCAATAGCGAGACCCAACCAACTGCGAGACTAACGATCATACACATACACCCATACCCCACTGACTCTCAAATACACCTGTTGTCTTCTTAGTTTAGTTATCTGACTGACGAGACATGACTGGGCTCGAGGACACTGTGGAATATTCAAGGGGGAAGGACGAGAGCCCAGTACTCCAGCGTACTCCTTGCACTACACAGGATGTATGATAGCTATGCTTCAATAAGTTTTACCTATTTCAAGCCTACTATCCACATGTGGTATGGTAAATTAGTGGGAGTCTAGCCATTACGAGTGCACCTCACAAGAAAGCCAAAATATTTAATTGTACTCCAGAATTGAAAGTCAATGAAATAAAACGAAATATTTTGACTTTATGGTGAGATGGACTTGCGCTGGCTTGACTCCCACTAATATACCGTAACACAGGTGGATAGTAGGACTGAAGAAGGTAAAACTTATTGAAGCATAGCTATCGTACAGCCTGAGAACACAGGGAGTACGCTGGAGTACTGAAGTCTCGCCTTTTCCGCCTTGGAACAAGTCCAGATGCGTTCGAAGGGTATTTCTTCTAAAGATAACTAGTCGAAAATGATGTGTAAGACATTTCAGAATTAACCTGATGGGTGTTGCCGACACTTGCGACTAGTCATGGCCGCCATGTTTTTCTGTTTTTAGTATATACATAGGTCAATCGAATGCAACCATTTTCCAGTTAGGAATGATAACTGACTCCCTAATATCCACAGTCTTTTTCTGAGTACAGAGAAGCTGATAATGAATATATCAATCTACTGCCAGCAGTTCGTTTAAAAATTTGAACCCTCAAAATTGAAAAAATCTGATTTGACTATTGATCATTCCGATGAATGCAAGAAATAATTCTATAGCGAGAGCATGAATTATTGTGTACATTTTATAGCAAAAAGCGACGGTAAAGTTTTAGGTGTGGAGAAAATGAACTCACATGTATTCTTTTCATTTAGATTTTGAATAACAACTCATTTTGTCGCAAGTCTTCAAATAATCTTTCACGAGATTTACGACAGATTTCCGAAGAGTTTCACATGTATGACACAATTTCATGAATCTTCCATTAACTAATTGATCGAACTTCCAATTAGAGCTCTTGCAAACATCATTAGCGTCAAGAGAACAACCGTTCTTACAAAAATTAAAAACTCATGATGCTTTTATTGAATAATCTGAAAACAACTTCATCATGTTGAAACGTAGTGCACCTCTCATTTATGGGATATTATATGAAAATATCGGCACGATGTTGCTTCTATTGCTCTTTATATTGCTATCAAGTGTTGAAGGACATGATGGACAAATATATAATTATTCCTATATCGACTTTTTCGATTTCGGAGCTCTTTTTCAGCCGGCTAATGCTATTGAATTGATCCAACAAGTGTTCAGTGAATCTCTTGCCTGCTGTGGAACATGTCAGTGAATAATATCTTATGCGAGAGCTTGTGTATGTTTTTATGAACATAATTGAGACTGACTGAGCAAATATGAAAGTTTAGTAAACTTTATTTTATGCTTACTCTGACATACAGGAACACACAAAATATGAGATGGTTATTGCATGCATTCAGCTTGAAGGCATCCTTTTATGACGTATTTCCAAAGTGCAAACATACCGAGTTCATGATTTCTGTCATTTCAAATGATTTCAAATTGATTTCCTGACAGCTGGTTACCCTCGTTTTTTACTTCGACGAATAATCAAAATAACAACTATAATGAAATTCATTACACTCTCTCCAAAGATTAGATTGAAAATTGACGAATGTAACCAATAGTTAATCGCTCATCGAACTATTTTAAGCTCTAACTCTTCAATATATTTGTTAAAAAGAGCAGCTTGTTATGCTCGATCTTGGGAATGGAACAGCAGCTACTCTCTAGAAAGAATCCGTTTCTTAGAAAACCAATATGGCTTTTCAAAACCATTCACATATTCTTTTAGGCTCGCGCGAGGGTTTCTAGGTGCATCAACGGTTTTCTGTCATATTCTTTAGGTTAATGAAGCATCGGAAACCCTTTCTAAGTTTCATGAGATAGGGTTTTTTCTAGAGACTAATCAGTTTTGTTTTGTCGAGAGGAAGATGAAAGCGATGCAGGTGAATTTGGTGACTCTTCACCTGATTGAGCGAAAGATAAGAGAATGAATTGTTGATTACATATCGACGTAAAAAGATACTCCTGCTGTGCCAGCATTAGCTGTTTAATTTTGTCATTAATTACATATGCACATTTTTCGTATTTCAATAACTAATATCTCTCGACGCACACATAGTGTACTGCAACTTCAAAAATGAAGGTGAATAACTGCCACAAATCTATATTTCAATATACATCGTTTTTCACTTTTGTTTTCTTTTAGCTCATTCTTCTTTTCGTTTTATGTGGCACAGCTGCGAGTAATTTATCATCTGAGTGGGATAAATTCTAACGGGACTACAAAAAACAGTATTTGTCAGCTACTGAAGAAAACGAACGTAAACAAATATTTTTTGAAAATATTGATCGAATGCGTGCTGATCAGCAAGCTCTCCCTGATGCAAAATTCACGACGGCAATCAATCATCTGACCGATCAACGCATTGAGGTCATTTGCAATTTGAAATATAATCAACGAAAGATTCGACACATTCCAGGAAATAGTATCTGGACCGAAATTTCATTTTGGAGCTCGACCAGCATTACTCAAAACTTTCATCGCAGTAAACAATTTAACTAAATCGCTCGATTGGCGCACAAAAGGTGTGATCACGCCCATCATTGAAGAAGGTCCCATTGGGGTGATCTTAGCACCTCTTGTAGCCACTGGTAAGTGTCATTCTATAATAGTAAATGAAGTTTATTCTTTCCAAAGTATGTCACAGAACTTGTGGAGAGTCTTCACGCCATTCATACCAATAATCTCACGGAAGGCAGCATTCAAAGAATATACGATTGTTGGCTAGTCTCACCCGATCTTTTTGAATGTATGAAGCAGTTAGGTGGTATTTGCCGAAAAGTTGATTATCCAAATATAATCGATAAATGCGAACAGAACGCATGTAAACCTTTTACTACGGTATGTGTATGTATCTAATCAGGTGCCCATATATATTTCAGACAAGAAAAAATGATGTTCATAGATTTAAATTCAAATGAGTGAAATACTTTTTGTGAATTTTTTTATATTCAATGCGTAAATGATTCAACCAGTAATATTGATTGCTTTCAAATGGAATAGAGTCAGAGCAGAATGGAATAAAAATGGAAGATACGTAAAATGGAATTTTAGAAGAGAATCATAGGTTACCGATTGCGGTTAAAAAATTTTGATACCGTCAAAAAGTAAAAAGTTTTGAACCTACAAAATTTCTTATGGAATTTTTTATGATGTAGAATACGATGAACACATTCGTCGGAAAACATTCTTTTTTCGTGCAACAGCTGTATGATAGTCTGCTCGATATGTGCTCGTAAGTCTTCTCTTAAAAGTCGATGCCGTTATTATATTCTGTCGTCCAAATGCGCAGAAACAACATGATTGACAATCGAGTAGCGGATCGATCTACTTAATATCCCAAACAATGACAAAACATCTAGGGGAAAACAGCGTACTTTTCGACTTGAAGTTAATTCGAGTTACTTCAAATTAATTTTAGCTGCTTCAAGGATACTTTAAGTTACATGAAGTATAATTTAAGCTAGTTTCAAGATAATTTCAGCTACTTGGTATTAAATTATTCTATATGAATGGTACTTTAAGTTACCTCAAGATACTTTAGCTACTTTGTACTACTTTATGTAACTTGAAGTTGATTTAACCGTACTCATATGTGGACCTAAAGGTGAAAGTTCAAGTTTATCACTTTAACTCTTTTAGTTTTTCATAATTATCAATATAACGTTATGAGACTTAATCACGTACAAGAAGACGACAGGGCTATAGTATTAAGCAGTTCTTTAAAAAAATTTATTGAATAAAATTTATATAATAAACCAAAAACATGATAGTATATGTGTGGCACGAGAATTTAGAATCTACTTGAGATTGGAATTTTATATTATTCTATGAATATTGCGAGAAAGTGATTTATAGAAATAAAGTTTTATTTTGTTTTGCTCACCAATTTGAAAAAGAAATCTAAATTATGATAAATTAGAAAATACATTGCTAAATCTAACTCATAGAAAAAGTTCACATATAGTTCATATAACTTAAATTTATTTTGATTTTGATTTTCCAAATTCTTTTTTATTTTGTTTTCTTTTCCTCGCTCTCTTTTGTGTCTATTTTCTCTATCTTTAATTAAATCTATTATTCCAATCTGAATTAAATTCTCAGGTTACGTGTAATATATACATCCGATTTTTAAACAAGTTAATACATAGGAAACGTTCATGTACCACTAAAGGGTGCGGGTGTCAGTCTAGTCAGATGTCTTCTCTTCATGCGCACCCAAACCCACGCCCACCATTCAAAACATTTCCTAATCTTTTTTCTGTCTTTTGACCATCGGAGTTGGAAGATTGAGTAGGTATCCATCCTTTAAATCTAGTACCCACAACAAAAGAGGATTTGATAGTTTTTTAGAATTTGAGGATCTCTATTTTTCGATATAGAAATGAATATCTTTAATTAACAGAACGTGAACGAGACTAGTAAAAAGATTTAGTGCAATTTATTCTCGCCTATCCGCTTGGTTAGCCCTCGTCGCCAGCATGAGCCACTAAGAAAGCAAGGAAGATTATATCCACTCTCAATAGTCATTTGAGTTTATTCAATCAATATCAGCAAACTGCGAGTTGCACACAGTCCTACAACTTCTTTTTCACTAATTCAATCGAACTCTTAGCGACAGCAATGTTCGGATGTGTGCGTGGCAGTGTCATCTCCCAAATATGCAGCGCTTTTTGAGTAAAAGAAAGCGCTTTCGAATACTTTCCCATATTGTAATGCACCACACCAATGTTGTTGTATGAAGTAGCCAAATCAGGATCATTCACAGGGAGAGTCTTCTGTAGGATATCCAGTGCTTTTTGGTAATAGGAAAGTGCTGTCGAGTACTGAGCCATCCTGTCATAGTCCAAGCCGATGTTATTGTATGAAGTAGCCAAATCGGGATGATCCGGAGGGAGAGCTGTCTCACGAATATCGCGAGCTTTTTTAAAAAACCGAAGTGCTTTCGAGTACTCACACATTTTGGAATACACCACACCAATATCGTTGTACGAAGTAGCCAAA
Organism: Rotaria macrura; assembly: GCA_900239685.1. Classification (NCBI taxonomy): domain Eukaryota; kingdom Metazoa; phylum Rotifera; class Eurotatoria; order Philodinida; family Philodinidae; genus Rotaria; species Rotaria macrura. The sequence goes on along the minus strand of OENT01000395.1, from coordinate 99,201 downwards.
CACGTCAGATCTGGATGTTTTACTCCTTCTCTAATTGCAATGCTTTGTTGGTACATCTTAATGGCCTGCTTGTAATCACCCTGGTGTTTTTTCATCGCTCCAAGTTGATGCAAGTAATCCGCCCTGTCACTAGCCCTCGATGTCTGTCCGAGTAATACTCTGTAAATTTCTTCCCCTTTTACACCATCGCCCACTTTTACCATCAATAGACCCAGTCGTTCCCAGCCAGTACCAACAACCTCATTCTGCATTCGTTCTTTCAGCACAGTAAGATGCGGATCGTTGTCAGCAGTGAGAATGAGATTAACGTGATAATGAAAACCCACTTGTGCAATCTCTTCCACCCGAAATACACTGTGCATGGAGAAGAGAATTTCATCTTCATTTTGGAAATAGCTAACATCGCTGATAAGTGCAAATGGTGTTTTCGATTGTTGAGGATCGATTGTCATAATGAAAAGCACCCCGACATTTGTGGGTGTTTGTTGCAGAGAATTATCGATAAACCCTACGGCAATGTTCTTCTCTCGACTGGTGGAGAGAAAATTGTTAAAGGATAATAGTCCACCTGTCGTCTCTTGTAATCGAGCGAAATCTGCCGGCATTAATCCTTGACCACGAAAGACAGTGAAGGGGGCCGAAAATTCAGAAGATTGTGCGCGTTGTAATTCTACCAGCTGTGTGTGTATATGCCGTAAAATGAAACCCATGCTTACAATGGCGTCGACCTCAAATGTTCTTAGAGCCTTATTGAGCGTTTTGTGCACGAAATTATCGCGTGTATACCACCAGATCGCCTTTTCTCGACTATATTTTTGTTTTACTTCTGTTATCTCGCTAAGAACAACTGAACTTCTCTGGCAGAAGTCAACAAGTCTCTTCATATCAGCCACCTGGTCATCCGCAATTTCAAAGAAGATCTCTTTGAACAACTGTGTGTACATGAAGCTTGGCTCGAGTTGATTTAACTTTTTATTTTGGTTGGATCCCTCATCCAATGAACTCGAGTCCAAAAAACTGATTGGAATAGCATCGTGATCACATTGCCGTGCGCTTTGGTTTAGAGCTTCACATATCGAATTGATTGAGGTATAAACGCCCTTGATTTTGGGCCAATCTCTTGCCCATCGTTCATGTAGTTCTTTGTTGACGCAGAAAATAAATATGGCACTTAACTGCACAATATTGTGTATCATAGGCACTACCGTTTCACCAAGTGTACCTGAAACAATCAAGAATATCTTCACATCTTCGATTTCAACCAGGTAGTTGGCACATTGATCAGCATCGGTGAATATTTCAACAGAAGTAACAACTCGACGAAGTTGTGTGAAGGAGTTACAAAATTCATAATTGGATTCGTCGATGTTGGCGTCAAGCCACGCTAGAGTGAAATTCTGTATTATGCACCTTTGTTTAGGACTTTGACTGTTTCGAGGAACCATTCGAGACGAGGCATCGGTATTTTTGGAATCTCTCTCTGCTATCGACGACTTCTGATCCATAATGCAGATAGTTGCCGTTGTTATCGAAATGAAATGTTGAAAGTCAGAATGCTGAATCAATATTACTCTCTACAAGAAATACTTCTGTCTTACTCATTTCAGAGTTATATGAGTCGAGTAGACGATCGTTACTTGTTTTGCTTCTATGTAGATGCAATATGAGATGAGTAAAAAACAATGGTGAGTTCGATTTCAGAAGTCGAAAGCTGCAAGAAGTTTTTTTCTTTCTATGTGGATACAACCTGAGATGAGCAAACAATAATGGTGAGTTCGATTTTGGCGCTATTACAGTTCGTCGCACGACACTTCGCCACGATCACTTCGTGGAACGACGATTGATTACTAGCCTATTCATCAAAATAAAAATTCATGTGAACAGTTCGTTCTACATATTGATGAGAGTGTAGATAAATGGGATTAAGTGATTTACATTTGAATTTGATTTAACTTGTCACATACATACTTGCTTCCTAAGGTATGAAGCTACTTTTTGACGATACGAATTTTTCAAAAAGGGGTTCCGATGAGAATTTATGTTTTTCTCATGATGAATTTCAATTATTATAAGAAAACTTTTAATTCTTAACAAATCACAGCATCCCAGGACGTGCGTTACGATGAACGACTAAGGCCGTAAACGTGCGTATACGATAACGTAAACGACCGTATACTGGGAAATTACGATCGTATATGCGCCGTATTTTAACGGTTTGGTATGCACCGTATTAGGGCAGTATATCGCCGTATCGTGTACGGCGGCCGAGACCAAAAGTATACATCAGCCACGCGGCCGTATCACTGACGTAACAACCAACGTGAACGATCCACCCGCATGACGTTTCCAGTCGTAAATACACCGTTACCGACCGTAAACGACATTAATTCCGTGAGGAAGAAAATCTATTCTATCCTGCCTACCGCGGATCAAAGATCCCACACTATAAAAATCCACCACAAATCCTAGCTACACCAAAGTCCACGATAAAATACCAATTCCGAAATTCAGGCTACTGAGAGACAAGCGACTCCACTTCCTCATCCTATCGAAATCAACGTATACCAATATCTAAACTAATTGATACCAAAAAGCATAGATGAAATCCTGCAAAAATAACCTTTTTCTCGAAAATCGTCCCAAAGAAGCCAGAATCACCCCATCAATAGAGATCATGCCGAAACCCAAAGCCATCGACTTTTGGGCGTTCAGATAGTCTCAAATCGTGAGAAATCCCCCAAATACGAAAAGCATCGAAAAAAAACTTGCAAAAATCACGTCTTCTGAAAATCGTCCCGAAGTTGCAAGATTCACCCTATCGATAGAGATCATTCCAAACCCATTGCCAGCGACTTTCGGACGTTGAGATAGGCTCAAATCGTGAGAAATCCTCAAAATACGAAAAGCATGAAAGAAACCCTACAAGTGGATTCTATTTCACAATTTGTTGTTCTGTTGTGGGGAGATAGAGGAATGTATAGAATTCGTTCAGGAGAGAACAAATGAGACAAAGGCTCATGCTTCGATCCCCTATGTTAGTGTCCTGCACGTTATTCAGGTGCTGAATCATACTGATTGTGCAGAATTAAGAAATCGAAGTCGGAGATGCTGCTCTGCGGTTTTTCGAGACAAAGACCAGGTGAGACAAAGAACTTGCAGGTAGATACGCAACATGTAGTAAGAGAGTGTGCTTACTTGACTGAATGATCACCGAAGGAGGTGGAGGATCTTTAACATGGAGTTGGTGTGGGAATAGCAATGGGTATCCTTTCTTGGACTTAGCAAGTCGCAAGAAGAAGCGCGGGTCACCCGTTCGGTCCTTACACATAACGTTTGAAAGTGCGTGAAATCCTGCTTTTTGATTTTTTTAGGAATTCGTTGTTCTGTTGTGGGGAGATGGAGGAATCTATTGAATTCGTTCAGGAGAGAACAAATGAGACAAAAGCTCATGCTTCGATCCTCTATTTTAGTGTCCTGCACATAATTCAGGTGCTGAATGCTACCGGATCTGAATATTAATTTATAATGGACCGGTACCCGACAAAAATTAAATTTCTAGACCTGATCTCGACCTGGTCCGAGTGAGGGTCTTGAAGGACCCGCAGCTCCCCAATGGGAATACACCTAATTGATCAGGGACCCTTCGGCATTCCTGAAATTATCAGCATGCGCGCACTGACACACACAAGGGAAGTTATTCCATTAAATCGGAGAAACCAATTGAACTTTCTCCCCTTGGAATTATTTGTCTCGATTTCTGATTTGAGGGAGGAATTCAGTAGATCGTAGGTTCAAAATCGGTACCAGCTCGATTGTTCGTTGAAAAACGACGCTTTCTTAAAATATATGAGATTGCATTATTCCTCATGAGAGATGATCACGTTTTCCACCTAATATTTTTCATAGGGACACCATCTTTATAAATGATTAAAGAAATACTACAATACTGAAATAGAACAGCTAGCTGTCGTAAACGAGCGTTTACGACAGAAAAATGGGAGTCGTTTTCTGAAGTGTTTATAGTCATCGTATCCAATAATTTACGTTGATATCCGACTATCGTTTACAGTTAGCGTGTATTTACGGCGAACTTTTACGTGGATTTTTCACGATCACCGTTTACGACGATCGTAAATCATCGTAAGATTTCGTTTATGACGATAGTAAACGGTCACAAAATACGTTCGCCGTTTTTCACCGTAAGAAATAGGTATACGGCCGTTTACGGTCGTGGATGATCGACCTTGGATATACTACTTTTACAGCACCATAAAAGAAACATCTTATATATCCCCAACGATTCGGTTTAAACGGCATATGTTGCTTCATTATCATTCTTCTTTTAAATGGTATGATTTGTGCATCAAAACTTAATTTCTCTTCCTGTAGAATTGTCCTGAAATTTTCTTTAACAATATTCAACAATGGACAAAACTTATATGCTCCATCAAAAAATGCATTCTTTCGAGTTTTTTGAATTGAATTGTCAGCAACATATATCCAAGTCGAACAGGACGATCGTATACGATGAAAATACGGCCCGTTACCGAGTCAGACAAATTATGAAAAAAAACGCGTCGAAAATTTAACGTAAAAAACATCTTCGAAAGCGCACATTTCTACGCGTTCAGAACGTGTGAAAGTTACTAAACGAACATTTCTTCGTTCAAAAATTAAACGCGGCAGTAATGCTTAGAAATGTGCGCTTTCTACGATTTTTTTTTCGTTAAGAAAATCTACGCGCTATAGTATGCAGTTTCTGCGATTTTTTTTCGTTCAAAAATTAACGCGTTTTTACGCGTATTTTTCTTTCGTTTGTCACACTTGGCCAGTCATCGAGAATTCTTTTGTATTGTTACATCGCATGTTATCTGTTGATGATGCCTGGTTTGTATTTCCATTAATATCATTTAGTGAAATTTTCGAACTTACTGCGTTACCCAACATTCTATCCCAAGATAGACACAATGAGAGTCGAATGTTTTGTCCGTTCGACTAGTCCTACGGGTGTAAGTTGAATTGAAAATACTATTCCGATGGAATAGAATTAGGCCCAGAGAATGAAATCAATTCTGATCGTTTCTTGGGATGCCTCATAAAATTGAGCATCAAGCCTGCATTAGTTGCGTTGGAGCTATTCTGAGATACAAAAAAAAACTAATATTCATCTAAAACATATGCTTATATTTCTTTAGATGATTAATAAAATTTTTTCAGACTTGTTTTTTAATTATTTTTACCGACAACTGTATCCTCTAAACATATTTTGAAAAAATCAATAAATAAAATTTTCAAAAATCTTTAAAACAATATATATAAGTATCTAACAGAAAATATACAGTTTTGCTAGACGAATTTGAAAAAATGTATGAATATGTTTTAAGAATATGTTTAAAAGGTACGTACATTGTTTTAAATATTTTCAGAATATATTTAAACACATGTTTTGGAATTTCGCTATGTGAATTTAATCAAAAATATAATTTCATCGAAAATATTATATCTTTAGTTTTTTAATATCAGGATAACTCTTTGTTCCCAAAATATGTCTGTTTTACCATAAATGAACATATTCATGTTTCAGTAGAACCCAGGTGAATGAATCCTATACCGAATCCGATCAGATCCTAAGATCCGATGAAATCTTATAGGAATCCGGGTTGTGGAAACAGTAACGGATCCGACGGAAGAAACCTATTTTCTTATTTGAGTACGAATTAGCATTTAAACCCAACAGTAGAGGCCTGTCTGATCACACAATGAAATCCAGTCGGATTCCGATAGTAGGATTCGATAAAATCCAACACTAGGGATCCGAATCAGGAATCGCAACCCGGAATCCGATAGGATTTCGTTGGATAAGAGAAACTCCGATAGAAACATGATCGGATGCCTGTCGGATCCGATCGGATCCAATAGTCGGAATGATTCTCATTTCGAAATGAGAATTTTTACTGAATTCAAAATATGTTGTTGGTATATTTTAATTTCTACTAATGGGTTCGCAGGATAAGACCGAAAAATCGATCTTTTCAAAGATTTCATTCTCAATGGACTAAAAAGACAAATCATGAAATTCTGCACAGTTCTGTATGTTTATTTTATTTTTTGCTAAGTACAAGAAACTTTTCATTGATCGAATCACAGTAAACGTTGTAAGTGATAAAACTTGTTCAAAGACGAACGCGTTAAATCTCGTGAAATTAGAGTTGTTAACGGATAGAAAAGCATAAATAAGAAAAACATCCACGTGTTTTAATTCTCAAATATTGCAATGCATTCAAGAAATCTTGAAAACATCGTTTTAACGAAATTTAAACACGATTGGAGCTAGTTATTTTCAGACGTTTGTTTGACTGGGTAATATAAAATTTTCAGAAAGCACAAAACGAACAACAACTATGTCCATAACAATCAAAATAATTGTAGTGAGAAACACATCCGAATTCAAACCAATCTGAAGGACTGTACTCATACATCAGCTTTACATTATTACTCTAAATAAAAAATAATGAGTAACAATTGAACACATTAAATAGCGTTAACACGAATACGCGTTAAAACACGCGAGAGATCATACGCGTTTAATTACTTCTAAGATAATACGCGTTAAAATCCGTTTTATTCACAGATATTTTCGCGTTATTACGCGTTCGAACATTCGAACGCTGTAAAACTCCGGAATGTTCTACGAAATACGGGTAAAAACGCATCAATTTACAAAAGTCTTACGCAGTTTAACGCGTTTGGAAAGTATAACGCTTAAAAATGCGTCGGAATATCGTAAAAACGGCGTTTTAACGCTGATACATCGTTTTAACCCTATTTAAACGCGTTTTGTTAATAACTTTGTCTGCCTGGGTATGGCGTCGCATTATTCCGTTTTAACATGGTCAGTAATACAGCCGTATGTTCTATAGAATACGAAAGTATCACGCTGTCTTTACAAGTGTTTTACAGCGTATATACGGTGCCCGCGTACGGCCGTAATACGGTCCATGTTAAAACGCCATAATGCGGCTTAAAACGGTCGTTTAACAGTGGAATACGATGTAAAAACGACCGTTTATAATACTGTTACGGTGGTCCGTTTTGACCGACCTGGGTAGTGAAGGACCTTTAGTTGATCACCTAACATCGTGTTGAGAGCTTTCGTTACGAAGAAATGATACTTGACTACTCTAAACAAGGGGGAAAGTGCAGGTTTGAAACCCCCAGCATCATGCCATCATCTCAGCATCTTCGGCATCATTTCAGCATCGTGATCTTCTTTCACTATGAGCATCACAACATCATATCAGCATCTCTTCTGCATCTTCAGTTTTTTCTCAGCAATTTAAGGTAGAATTTGATGCTAATGTATTGCTAAGGTAATATCAACACGTACTGGCTAAATTTTACACCGAATTGTTAAGAAAAAACTGAAGATGCAGAAGAGATGCTGATATGATGCTGTGATGCTCATAGTGAAAGAAGATCACGATGCTGAAATGATGCCGAAGATGCTGAGATGATACCATGATGCTGAAATGATGCTGTGATGCTGGGGGTTTCAAACCTGCACTTTCCCCCTTGACTCTGAATCATTTGCTTAAATCGATGAAAGTATGATATTTAACTTCGAGGAACTCGAAAAGATAATAGATCAACTATTAATTGTCATGCTTTTGTTTTTTATACTAATTATATGCTTTATCTGTCGACATATTTAGTTTCGCTATTCATTTTATTCTTATGAGAAAGAAACTTGAAGTGACAACATTATTTACATGATTTGCTGCATCAATCTGTAAACTAACTATTAGTGCGCATGGGATTAGTATGCTAGGACAGCCCATTAGCATCAAGTCTGCCTAAGAAGAAAGTTTCTTTCCAATGATAGTCGATAATCAACAGCCGATGTTTTCTTTTAGCTCGATTTTCCGAAAAGAAATCTGATTAGTTTTTTATTTATGCGCTCGTTATTTTTACGGTTCAATTTTTTTCTTCAATTAATAATTGTACGATTACAGGGGCAAACAAAAGCCACAAAATATTGACTTACCATCAGTACGTATGCATGAGTCTCACGAATCGAATACTAGGTTCATTTTATTACAACGAATATTATTGCAGACAATATACCAAACACATTGTAGAATTATGCATGTTTTTACGCTACTTTATTTATACTATTCAATTACAGATGATAATGATAATATGAAAAGATATTAGTAAACGGGGAAAAGATTGGATTACAATAAGGATTTTATGAAGTAGATAGTACTATTGAAGAGAAAATTTTTCATATTCATCAATCTAGCATCTTTTTATCAATACGATCTAATTTTTCTTCAACCATTTGCAAACATTGAAGAATACGATCAACATCAACTCTAATTTGAACATCGTATCCATCATTGGTATGATATCGGCAACGTCGAAATTCTCGACGAAGTCGTGCATAAAGAAGACGAGCAATAAATTGTTTGCATTTCTCATCGCCATATTGCCTACCAAACATACTTCGAGATTGTTTCTTGAGAACTTGTAAACGCCACCAAGCAAGTATGAGTCGTGCAGCAGGTCGACGAAGACGTTCTACTTCACGACGTTTCTCATCGATTGACGTCAAACCCGCCGAAATAATACCTGCTGGAAGTGTCCAAAGTATAAGACCAAAACAGCATAAAGTTACTGTTACCGTACGACCTTGAAGTAGACAAAAATTAAAAACCTAGTATTCATAGACTATATATGTAGATCATACCAATCAATGTTTGAGGCCAAGTATCACCATAACCAATCTAAGTGAAAACTAAAGCTAGAGAAATAATGAATGTATTTCTTACGGTAGCCATTGAATTCAGTGTGAACCACAAAGAATCAGAATAGGTTTTGAAAAAAAATTGTCCATTCGTTTCAATAGAACGTTCCACAACCCATAGAATGTAAGCCGTTGGTAGAACAAGTAAAAAACAGGAGTAGAAAGCTGCTGCAAGCACTCGACGATACTGCCAACTGATAATACTAAGTAGAGGAATTGATTTAATGTAACGGTCCAATGGAATGAAACGAAGTAATTGAAGCATCCGAAGACCATGTAAAAGTTTCGATTCATCATAATAATTGATAGCGTAAAATAAGAAAACAATTCCATAGGACATCAATAACATGAAATCAAAAATAATATAATGTTCATAAAAGAATCGAAATTTTCCTTGTAAACCATGATAACGCATACGTGATTGTGATCCATAAAGTCGAAGAATAAATTCAATTAAACAATAGACTACTAATGTTAATTCGATGTAAACCAAAATTGGTACAGATGCTTTTCTATGTTCAGCATAGGTTGTAAGTGTGCCTGCAACAACGGCAATCGAAAAAGCTATGAATTGACAAGAACCATAGAGAGGTGTTTGTTCAAATAGATTAAATAGACGTGATGAAAACCAAGGAGCATGATGTATTCTTGGTTCTTTTATAGTGTCTAATCTTGATGATAAAAAGAATTCAGATTCGCTCCGCATTTGTCTTGAATATAATAGAAATGAAGGTAACTATTGACTTTTACCAACTGTATTTTTATATTATTCAATAAGATTGATTGTATCATATTTCTGTTAATTGAAAGAAATTTTGAGATTTAGAAGAATGCCTTTTGTTTTATCGAATATTTCTATTATTCACCTTTACATGTAATTGGACTTGGAAAAGTAATCGTGAAAAAAGGTTACACGTAGGTTGTCTTTAAAGAAAAACATACAACATCATGTTGTATTTCGATAGAAGAATATGAAACATGTTATTGATAGATAAACTTGATAACAATTTTTATAATCTTTCTCATAGGAGAAGATGCACTTTGACTAAAAATTCGAACTCAATGATGTTGTAAACGATTTCTAAGTAGACGCATATAGTTATGTTATTTTTGGTTGATATGACTTTTTTCAAGTATCAATGGCCTGAGCCAAAAACACTTATGAGTGACATGTCAGCATGACATCTTCAACTAGAACAAAGAGTAATTTCAAATCGGAATTGATCGATGTGTAAGATTTTCGTTCGAATGAAAAGTTCGAAGACATTTCAGTTTTGTAGTGATAAAAAAGATTTAGCCAATTGTTAATCTTCTTTGTTGCAGTAGAAAAAATCTGATCGGTACAGTTTATTTGAACACGAATGTTATTCAAAAGAAAAAACGTCACAAAAATACTTTGGCCAGTTAGGGTCTTCAAAAAAAAATATATCTTCTTCATGAATAAAAAACTTGATTTCCACTAGTATCAACAATAATGTCTAGGTTGAGAACTCGCCCATCTTCATTCGACGAAGAGCTATTTCAAGCCGCATGCACTAAACGTTGAGATGTTGAAAAATTACGTTCAACGTTTTTCTTGTCTATTTCTTAATCGAGCTATGAAAAAAACAAATAGTTTAATATTGACTCGTATCCCATCGTCAATGATTCTTAGGATGAAGTTTGATTTAGTTTCAATTTATAATTTAGTCGGATGAACAGCATGTAGTCGAAACAAATCATTTTCAAGACATTACAAAGGCTAAGAGAACTCTCCCTAAATAACGAGATGTTTATAATGACTTCGAAGGTATCACTTTTCATGCAATAATCGGATCACATTTGAATGTATTCGTTTTCGAGTCCGAACATTATCATCAGAAATCAACATATCAAATAAGAATGTTTTATTTCGAAATAAACAAAGTTTCAATTACGAAAATTAGTTCTGTCATCTTTTTGTTCGACATTCGTGTGGCCATAATACGTATCATAATCATTTTGACTACTATTTCCTGCTGCTATAGCAAAATCATATTCCGATAATAAATGTAAATCAGAATAAGATGTTGGATAACCATGACGTGTCGGTGAAAGCATCATGGGTGGATAAACATTGGTTGCTATATCGTCAGGATATAAACCCCAATGTGGACGGACTGCACGAGATGACGATTGACGATTACTTGTTATCGTTGAACGTATGGCTTGTTGACCGTCTTGTAAAACAGATGATGTTGTCAAGTCTTTTGTTGATGTTGATGGTGCTGTTGAGAGAATGGTTTGTTGTGCTGCTGATGCATTCATATTCGTAGTTGATGTTGTTGTTACTGCTGCTCCTGCTGCTGCTTTAAGACCTTTCGGTGGTGGTGATTTCGGCCGAAGTTGTTCGATACGTTCCGTAAGATTTTCAAGTGGCCCTACTGGTGATTCGAAATATGATTTATAGATACGTTTGTCGAATTTCGATGTAGAAATTTCCGAGCCTAAAGACAACCAACCACGTCTTATTGTTGATTCGCGAGCGAATAAATGAAGACGACGACGACCCAAACAAAAATGTTCAATGATATGATATAATTCGATCGGTTTATTGGGATCGCCCCATTCAGGTTCTTCCGTTATTATAAGATCAATATCAACATTGGCATGAATAAAATCAGAATCAACTGATCGACGTACCGTGCCACGAATACCCATGAGACAATGTTCCTTTGAATTAAAAGAAGATTCATAAAATTTTATTCGAAACAAATTCTTTTTGTTGTAATTTCTATGTGTATGATATTTGTTCAAAATTTAATCATTATCATTCTCTGTCATTTTACATCGATAGGAAATGTATGAAATGTGAATATCTTCTCGTCTGGTAGATAGGAATCAGAATATTAAATCTAACTAAATTTGCTATTTTCAACATCTAGAATATGGTATTGTAAATTGTGTATCAACAGAACCAGAAGAATCACTGGTAAAAAAGAAAACATTATTGACTTATACTTCAAACAAACAAAATTGAAATAAACCATGTAGTAGCGTTATTAAAAATGTAAATTTTATTTTTCCGTGTGTTTGGTTAGAGAAATCTCCATTGAATGGCTCTTCACTAATCGTTATTTTTCTACAAGCAAGAATATACTTATAAAACGAACATTAAAGAAAAATCCAAGGTGATAATGACTTGTAGAACCTGAGTTGAACTGTATATTACTGTCCTACTGAAAAGCCTACGTTGCATAACAATTAAATCTCCTATTGGAATATTTTTACTATAATCGATAGTGCATTATAGTTGTTTAGTGTAAAAGATTACTTTCGTTCGTTGAAATATCGAACCAGATTCAAGTGTTAGAGCTGATCGTGGATTAGTTCGATTTGTTTTTACCCAACAAATATCTTCGCATCGCCGAAAACCCCATTTTTTCAAACACTAAAAACAAAGAAATTTCTTTTGTATGTTTTCTTCGACACGATAGTTTTCTGTTACCGCTCTTCCTTGATCTAAGCCATCGGCTGAACCACACCATAGGAAAACAAAGGATCGTTGTGCAGCTACTGATTCAACATCAAGTTTCATGACCTATTTTTATTCAATAGTAACTAATTGAAAATGAAACTCAAGTTTTCCTTCATTACTTCATCCCATGTCACATAACGATCGAAATGAATACCACTTGTTCGTTTATATTCTTCTAATGGTGGTTCAATGAGAATGACATCGAACTCGCAATCGAGCGATGCCAATGTAAAGTTATTTGCTAGTAAATCACAACGTAAATACATCGGTAGTGGATTCGTTTTTTCAATATATTCGTCTTTGAGACGAATCAATTCTCGTAATTTCGGATATTCTTCAAAACGATTTAGAAGACCTAAGTAATCATTTTATAAACTACATCGAGTTTAATGATAAGAAGAAAAATATTCAAACCAGCATCACGAATATAATTTTGTGGCCGTTGACCAGTATTTACAAAATGTTGACTATAATCATTGTTGGGGGCCTATCATCAACAAATAGGAAAATGTACGGTGACTCTTATTAGAATTTTTTCAATCAATTTCACATACTTCATCACTTTCATCATTATCTGACCGAGATATTTCATCAAAAAGATGAACCTAAATGAATAATAATCAAGCGTTTTACGATGTTCAAGTACACGTATATTTAGCTGCTTACTTCATCTGTAACAACACCTGATGTTTGAATTGGTTCTGATTCTTCAGCATGTTTGTGTTCGCATGATGCTCTAAAGTATATTTTGTTTTCTATTAACCATCGTATTTCATCTATTCTATTGATCTATACTAAATTACAATGGTTTAAGATTTTGTATCCCGCTAAATATCATGTTTCCATTCTTTTTTTTTCATGCTAACGATGCATATCACGTTATATCATAAAGTCTAACGACATTGTAGTGCAAATAATAGAATTGAATCAATTAGAAATCACCGGAAAGTCAAAATGTTTAACAGAAGCAAAGAATGTCATAAGCACAGTCATCATTGAAGCAGGCAGAATGTTATTTCGTTCTCAAATATTTGGGAGTTCATCCAATGGAAAGATACTTCGAAACTTGTTCAATGCGATGACATCTTTGTAAACAAACACGAAAGAACTACATAATTTGTCTCGTCTAGTATAGACTCTCATGAAATATCTAGTTAGCTTTCCCATAAAAAAAACACGATATTCCGCTCGTCGATGTTAACTCACTTCTATTCGCTACCGATGATACATTTTCGGAATAAGCATATGGAGTGCAAATCGTATGTATATGAAATGAAACATATTGTAGAAAAACATCCGTGAAAAATAACCTAGCAGATGTTTCTGTATGCAAAATGTAAGATGCGCCTAGTACAAACACATGAATCATACTTGTTTACGTAGGAAAATCATTGTCGTTTTCAATGTTATATTCAGTTGCACGTATCGAGTATATCAACGTTTCTTGTTGAATTTGACAACAAAATCTATTTAATAATTGTGTTTGACTCAATTGAAACGTTAGAAAAAATTCTGTCGCACATGATGAAAAGAATGCGATACGATACATTGACATAATTATTATCTTATTTTTATAGAGCTAGAGTCCCCCATGTGTATTTCGACTTACTTGATTTTAGACAAAATGGAATTTTTGATGGCTTCATCACATTTATCGACTAATAATTTCGATAGACTAGAGGTACTCAAGCCAAACTAAAAATCATACAATTCAATTATGTTACAATTCATGAAATTACTTACGGATTTAGCAAAAGTTTTTTTGATGATTGAATTTTGTTTTTTTAAAATTAAACGAAATCTTTTCTCTGGATCAGTTTCATCTTTTAATAAATCATCATATTCTTCATCACTTTCGTTTTTTCGACGTTTTTTATTTTCCGATGATTTCAAATATGAAGGTCGAATGTCATCGCGTCGTCGTTGATCTGGTCGAGAACTACTACGTCGTTTGTGTTTTTTCTATGTATACAAAATTTACACGATGATTTCTTTTTGTTTTTCTTTCGAATCATTCATACTTCATAGCGATTGTCACGTCTCGATCGTTCATCGAAACGAATACGTGATCGATAATCACGCCCACTTGCATATCGACCGGTCGATTGAGAAAAATGACGACCACCTACGGGTGCCATCTAAAAATAAGATTTATTTATAAAAAAAGAAACTGATCTATATCAACGAATTTAGTAGATTCAACAATGCATTGAAATAGATGGAAAAATTTACTTACTTGAAATTATTATAGAATATTTAATATTTTTCTCTTGATTTTCAATATGTTTTAGTTCATAAAATTAATTAGTCCATTGAACTCGTTTATAGATTGATAGAAAATTTTGAAATTTCTTATTTCAATGGATCTATCAATGCAGTTTTCTAATTTAATATTATTTTGTACTCCACTGACTGTAATTGTCTGTATGGCATGAATGACAGTGATTCGTCTGTCAAATATCGACCAATAAAAAATGACTAGTAATCATTCATTATCAATGATTATAATAAAAACTAAACAACTGTCGCTACCAACAATGTACGTATACATATATGCAATATAACCATGAGCGACAATCTTGAAGCGTAGATCAAATTTAAAAAATTAAAACGTATCAAACGACAGAGGCCGAACATAAGCTAAATATAATTCTAACTGAATTTTACATTTAATTGAACGACGATTTATCATTCAAGACTATATATATATATATATTATGTAGATTGAAATGTGTGATGGTCATTTGTAGAAAAATCTCCTCCATTAGATTCTACAAGAGAGAGCGTTTTTTGTGTGAAAACATCAAATCTTCTTGTTGTTTCCAATCGAAAATACTTTTCGATCGTAGAAGCATATTTTTTCATAGCAGTTTTCTATACATTGATAGATTCGATACAAGTATCATGGGATAGAATCACATAAATTCATTAGTATCGGTTCGAAATGCGCGCTAGTAATAGAAGAAAAAGTCAATAGAAAAATCATGTGACGGAAAAAGTTCAATTTAGTTAAACCTCTAGATTTCATGGTCTTTTTGTCCATGAATAAAATTACAACAGTAGAAATACAAGTCGATCTATGTAATCCAACAAATGTTTCAGAAATAATGAACCTCTCAGTATTTCGCAAGATTATTCTGTCTATTGTCTTCTTGTTGGCATAAGAATTACATAGATACGAATAAATAGAATGCGTCATTTCGATATCTTCATCTGAGTAGCAGTATTCAGTTTAGAAGAGTTTTCCCAAACGTAGTGTGAATAACTGATAAGAACACGACAGAGAGTTCGTTCAGTCAAAGAGATACAATAATTAAATCATTGAAAAATGTTATTGCAAAACTCTTCATTTAGATGCCTTCCATCCAGAATATTTTGCCGTTAACTTTTACAGTATAATATATTATTCAATTTATCGAGAATTGAAAGAGGATCTTTTGGGGAAAAGATCAGATATACAGTAGTATTGATATTTCATAAAAAGGAAAACGCAATACTGTCATCGACTGTTTTTCTAGTTTACAAAGATAACAGTCCTGCCATGTATTTTCACTCTTCAATAATGACTATTGATGTATCTGTTTTTGTCGTTGCAAATAATTGATTATAACCCTTTTCATGCTATCTTCTCGCGAAAAACATTAGTTATACGTGTATGACATTATCATACTTGTTGAATATTTTCATGAAGTCAAAGAAATAAATACATCACACATTTATTCGAAGATTCTTTAAAGAATATCAAATGAAAAGAGAAAACAGCACAAAATAATTACATGATAAAAGTCAAAAGTTACTATTAAGAATAAACTTACGAATGAATCAGAAGCGATAGTTTTTATTTCTTTCTCAATTGAATCTGTCTATGATGATAAGATTTATTCCAAGCCAAATGGATCATTTATCACTGGGCAAAATTCACTGTTACAAAAGAAGCTTCCGTTTCGTACTTTATGCATTTCAGCATTTTTTTTATTACTGTTTACTTCTATTGAATAATTCTTCGGTTTGAAAAAAATCATGAAGAAAAGAAAAACTGAATTGAAATGAAAATGTACAACGCCATCTTTTTCAGTTGCTTTGTAAGTGGTTAATCAGAGAAAGTAATAGGTAGAAGTTTGAAATATTAGTGCATGTATGTATGTATGATTGGTCCTATTTACACCAAATTCGATACTATTCATATGTATGTTTGTTTGATTGTTTCTTATATTTCGATTAAAGTGTATTATCATTAATACGTTTATCATACGAAAAATAACAATCAAGCACTTAATGTTCAAAACATCTTCGTGAATAATTTAGAATAGATAGTTAAGTCACAAAAAAGCAATGACGAGCGCAATAAATAGATTTTATAACGATTTAACACGAAAAAAAAATTATGATAGTGAACAATTTCATGTTTCCGAATTAAAGCGATGTTTAACCGTATTCGATCTTACCATATTGGGTTTGACAATATCTTATTCTTATGTTATTTGGAGTAAAAGAGTCATATTTCTTGTAGGTATTGGATCGACACTTGGTACAGGCATTTATATTCTTACTGGTCAAGTAGCTCATGAAACAGCAGGTCCATCGGTTGTTCTTAGTTTTCTTGTCGCAGCTGTCGCTTCCATTCTCGCTGGACTATGCTATGCTGAATTTGGAGCCCGAGCACCATGTGCTGGAAGTGCATACACTTATACATATGTTAGTGTAGGAGAATGTATGGCCTTCATTATTGGTAAGGAGATTTTTTCAGTTGAAAATATTTCATTTCATTGTCTTTGTATTTATTTAGGTTGGAATATGATATTAGAATATGTGATAGGTATGTGAATAGGAATAAATAGTCCCTAAGATGAAGTGAATATGATTCCTATTTAGTATTATGTTTAGTTTTCGTTGAGGCTTTGTACATGAAAAAAATCCAAGCATGACTTGTCGATCACTGATGGCATAGGATGATTCAAAGGTTTCATTTAACAGATATTTGAGCCGTAAAAAAAAAGAACTCGTTCAAATCGAGATGTGAATAGTTTCTATAGATAAAATAGATTTTTCTTGTAAAATTCCTGACCAAAGCTTCGTATTGTAGATTAGATACACATGAGTCAAAAAATTAAATAGATCGAAACTTATGAACTATGATAATTATTTGCAATTTGTGTCAAAAACAGATCAATCATAGTTCGCGTGAGAAAAGACCAACTTCCGTTATTTTGACGTCAAATCGTAACTGACTTACTTTATGTTTGTTGATAGCGTGAGTAATTATTGCTGCCTAGAATAGAACTGCCAACAGGCCACTTTATTTCGGCCTGGCCTGGCCTGGCCTGCAGGCATACATGAAACCAAAATAAAATCGATACTTCTTTTTATGACACCTATCCATTCGGTTCAATATTAAGTCATTATGTTGAAGACTAATCTGGCCATTTATTTTTGTTTGCAAGCAGATCCCTTTTCCTGAGCTAAAATTTTCAAAGTTTTCGTTTCTTGGTTTTTTTCTATACTCTACATGTGCTTTGAAGTGTGCTCTATCTATTAGTTCTATTTGGAGGATCCAAATATCATTGTACAGTCTATCACCGTAGAGGTATAGGACGTTTTTTCCTTCTTTTTGTGGTTTTCTTGAACCTGGTTTTTAAGTAAAAATGACAGGATTGCCTCGTTTCTCAGGCATGATATATTCGATCTAGCTGAAATGTTTTCTGCAAGTACTAACTGATGTTACTAGTGCCAATTTTGTTTTAATTTAAAAGAATATTCTTGCACTGAATTTCGATAGATCTTACGAAGGGAGAGCGATTCAGGCAAACAAGCTACTTGGACTGTTGTTCGTATATGGGCTTTTTTATTCGAAAGGAAGGAAAGAGAAAGAATCGAAAGCAATACGCACCCTAAATTGTTTCTAGTATCTGTAAAAAAATGTTCCTCTCTATCAAACATACAGGGATTGAGAAAGCTGAGCAATTAGGTAGTCACATTTTAGTCCTTGTGATCTACATATTTTCTTTGAACAAGCTTTTTTCAAACGTGAGTTTATGAGAACTTGTAATCTATTGATAGAGATCAATCTACTCGGAAAATTTCAAACATCTTTGATGAGTCACTCATAAAAAGTGCTGGAAAGAGGCAGACATGCCCTCAATAGCAATAATATTGATACGTTTTTCTATATATTAGAAAATAAAAAACTCTGAATTAGCATCACTAAAACTTCACAAAAAAAACAACCATTATTAGACAATGTTAATAGGTACCGTCATTTTCCATATTTGAAAAATCTAAATAAAATCAATTTCAGTTTTTACTTTATTCATCGTCTTGTCGCATAATAAATAGTGGAAACTCAATGACTACTTTGTCTTCGTTTTGGTTTTAGTTTTTTTCCATTGTATCTTTCGCGATAATCGTTGAAGTTCAATCATGAAATGCTCTCTTTTTTCTGAATCATGTAAGTTGGATTATAGCGAATCCTTGTATAGAATTGAGTAGATCAAATCATTCCAAGTAAATTTTGAGCAGTCTGGACAATTTAGCCTGGCCTGGCCTGTTGGCAATTCTGGTCCAGAACACATTAAAACATGTCGCACGACATGTTTTACTGAAATGAAAGTACAACTATCCTTGTATTTCAACAGCAATTTCTGAAATCGTATTTAATATGAAAGACAAACCCAGACGATTGTCCTAACGAACTCAACAAAGTAAAGCTACTGAAATATATAATTGTCTAGGAATTCCAGTAGATCAATACTAATATCAAATTTAGCTTACGTATCTGTTCTCTTGTTATTTACGTCTGTATTTTGATATGGAGAACAAGTTTAGTATCCGTGAAATTCTAACAGATCTTATCTAAATGTTGGAAGACTTTTAAACGTCAACTTTCATAGATGTTGTATATTTAAAAAGAATATTCTGTATTTCCTATTGTAATTTTCCATAAAAAATACTGTGGCTGAATAATCGTTGGCTGTCATTTTAAAGATTGAAAACTATTACAAGACTCAGAAAAACTCGAGTAAATGTTGGTCCATCATTTGATTTAGCTGTATATGTACATTTACTTCGTGAAGCACTGAATAGTAGAGCTTCACCAATATTTCTCTGCCGATTTTGTATCTCTATGTTTCGCAGATCGAACGACCGCAGAAGACTCGCTCAAACATTGTTTTGAACCAAATGCGCATCTATTTTTCTTGAAATGTTGATAAGAAGTTCGATTGGCAATGTATTCATTTTGAGCATGAGAATTTTCTTTTTTTCTAAGATAACGACAATGTGTTTCAGCAACTCTGCTGATTACATCGAATGTTAATACCATCGTTCAAACTCTTCATTTTATCGATGTGTTTTAATCGATATGAAAAACATGCGCGAATCTCCTATTTTGGACTAAATACGATTGTGAAAGATTAAGCAGTTTTGATGAAGTGGAAAATTGAAAGATCTCATAAATGATCAGTGCAAATTAATGATGCGTCTCGTCCGTTTACTAACTAGTTTTTCATTATTTATTTTTCACTGTTTTCTCCTATTTCGCATGCACAGCCGTTGATGGCAATGAAGAATACAAAACGTACACTATTCTAATCATTGATTCATTATAGATAAAAGAATGAACAGTATAAAAAAAATTCGTTTAAAAATTAATTGTTTGTTTCAAATCATATGACTTTCATTTTTGGTTAAAAGCTTTTACTTACATGTCAATTCGCTGGCTGTAGGTGACTTCTTTTGTTCGATCAAGTATTTCTTTTTCTAGATTTATTTGGCAATAATTGAAAATATGAATGATGGAAACAAACTTTGTATTTGAACAGCATTGAAGGATATCGAGAGCTCCGTTGTTTTTTTCTACAGTAAACGTGGTCAATATCAACGTTGTAGAAGTCGAATGAGACAAAATTAAATCGACGGTCAATCTAATCCGTTTAGCTTTCCGAAAGTCTTGCACATTCAAATTTGATTAGACTTTGATATGTATTACCATTCGAAACCTTTCATGTAATCCATCATTGCTAAGAAGCGAGCGTAAAAGATTGAGGACAATGTTTTGTTCTATCGTATAATTTTTCGAAGCGATGGAAAAAATATTTTTTCTAAATTACTAGCCGATTTAATCAATATCAAAGTTTGATATGATTTTAATGGATTTGATAAGAATATTTCGCAAAAAAATTCAATAGAAAGATTAACTCTATCTGACATAATCTCAGAAAGAAAAGTAAACTTTTCAGTTTTTATCTAGTTATTGTAGAGAATAATTTGTTGCTTGTCTTCATAGTGGTTGGATTTACATGCAATACTATTCTTCGATTCACTGATGTACATTAATCAGATTCGATACGTAATATTGTAAAACAACGCTCATATTTGTTTTGTTTTCGCTAGTCCACTTTTTCTTTTGAAAAGTCGTACTCATGACATGTTTAACTTTTCTTTTTTAGGTGTCGCCAGTACAGCACGAGCATTTAGTTCTTATTTTGATTCTCTGATTAATTTTACGATGAGAGATTTCTTTAAAAACCATTTACCAATACATTTGAGTGGATTTTCGGATTATGCAGATGTATTTGCTATGAGTTTATGTCTTCTTGTAACTGGTAAGTCAATTGAAAGTTTCTAGTAAAATTAGAATTTGTTTTTTTTTTGTTCCAGTTCTGTTAGTCATCGGTATTAAGGAATCGGCAGTACTAAACAATGTTCTAACAGCTATTAATCTTACAGTGATTACAACTGTTATTATTGCTGGTTCAACTAAAATCGATGGACATAATTGGAATATTTCACCTAGTGAAGTATGTTTCGATCTGCGTTTTTATTTTGTTTAGTATGAATTGATTTTGAACTTTTCTAAGTTTATTAGGTAGCTAATTTGACAAATACTACGATCAATGTTGGTAAAGGTGGTTTTTTTCCATTCGGTATTGAAGGAACATTAGCTGGTGCAGCAACATGTTTTTTTGCTTTTGTTGGTTTTGATCTAATTGCAACCACTGGTAAACAAACTCAATTTGATTTCGATTAAGAAAGACTCGTTTTTGTTCGTAGGTGAAGAAGCTAAAAATCCACAACGTGCTATTCCAATATCTATATGTTTAACGCTATTTGTCTGCTCAATCGTTTATTGTACTATATCGACTGTTGTTACATTAATGGTAATATAAATGTTAAATTGATCTGAGAAGAGAATATTACAGAATCAAATTGAACTATGAATAGATTAATAGGAATTTCGAATTTTGGATGGAGTTCATCAGATTCAAGACAGAGTCGGATAGACTGCACTGTAGAAACATGCTAGGAAACGCTTCTGTTTTTCTATTTGAATACTTTGAACGCACTGGGAATAATTGATCGATCGAATTTAAAATACTGCTACACAAGTAACTTGATAGGAAGTATCTTTCTTATTATGAGATGAATTCAATTCCTGGTTTATATGCAATGGGTTGTAGCAGCCTGAGATATTAATTAATGTGTAATAATATGTATGAACTACAAAGTCCATTATTTTCTTTCTCGTTCATCAGTCGAATGTTTGGACTCGAGGATCGCAGCACTTTTCTCACTGATGATTTTCTCTATTCAAATGATTGAAAGGGTTATCGTAACATCAAAATAAAACTTTTTGTCACGTCAGACTTCATTTTGGATTAGAAGAATGTACTGCTATTTGTCGGATGAAGTATCAGAACCTCTCTGACGATTCTGTTTCCTCCTGCGAATTACTAAAGATTCCTCTCTATGCATCAGATTGTAAAAATCGATGGGTAGATAAATCCGAACTTGTTTCTAAATACAACATCGACGTTCACGTTTATCTCATCACATGTTCTTTGTTTAACTATACCATATTTCGAGATTTTTTCCAGTTAGCACCTACAAAATCTAGATCTTAGCCAAGAATCTTACCTTCCTTCAATATCTACATTGTAAGTCGTTTTCACATAGGAGACTCTTTTCAAACTTTATTGTTCCCACAAGCAATAAGATTCTCTCTCATAATTCTTAAAGTTTGCGTATTATATACAGATTCAGTAAGTTACAAAAACTGCGATGCTTTATCTATGTTTTCTCGTTGATTATCTATATCCGAACTATGAGAACATTCATGACAATTTCTACATTGAATAGTAACTCCAATGATACAAGATAGCTTTGTTTCTGTCACTTTTTCGATTTCGCAGCAAATGAATTAGATGTATTTTAAAGATGAGTTAAGTTTCATCAAAAGTTTTTCTGTTGAAACTGTTTCATTAATTTAATATCCATAGTTATGAATGCTTTCAAAAATATTTAAGGCAACTAGCTTTCTGTTACGAAAATATTCTATTTTTAAGATTTAATGTTTTTTAATGAGCGTTATGATTCTCGGGGGAACATCGAAAAACTTGATTTTTGAATTTCGATTTGAAACTTAACACAACAAGAATTGTATTTTGTGAAAGTTTCACATTTGTTTTTGATATTGTTTGTGTCATCGAATTCGCTGCTCTATTCAAACCATGGAAAATACAAATTTTCGTAATAGGCCACCTCTGGTGAAAGAAACAATACCAAGATCTGAAACGTTCACGAAATGCTATTTTCTTTGAAATCTATTTCTGTGTTAAATTTCAGGTCAAAATCCAATAGTTGAGAGGGATGACGACATTCATTAAACATCCAAATTTTCTTAATATAATACTTTTGTAAAATTAAATTAGTTGTTCGAATGTTTTTCAGAGTATTCAGCCCCCTCTAAAGGGTAATTTATAATGCAAAAAGTTGATGGTTCTTCTTCGTTAGTTTGAGTTTTCTTTGTATCATGATTTCAAATAAATTCTAAATATGCCTTTGATTGTTTTTTTATCTAAATTAATCATCTTAACATTTTGCTTCGCATTATTTAGGTTCCATATTATTCTATCAATCCTGATGCTGTTTTGCCCGAAGCCTTTCAACAAGTAAATTTACCAGCCTTCAAATATATCATTGGTATCGGTGCTTTAGCTGGTTCGTGTTTGATATCTATTGCTTTTGGTAAATGATTTTCTCAGTATTTTCTAGGTATTTTTGCATGTTTACTTGGTTCTCTGTTACCATTACCACGTGTATTATATGCTATGGCATGTGATGGTTTAGTATTTCGCTTTGTAGCATGGATACATCCTCGTTTACAAACACCGATTATAGCAACTATTCTGGGCGGTATTGTATCAGGTATGAAAATAAGACTAATTCAATGAACTAGTTTAATATTTTCATGCGCCTTTTTTTTTCTAGCCATCATGGCATTAGTGTTTGATTTAAAAAAATTAGTCGAAATGATGTCCATAGGTACATTACTTGCGTATTCACTTGTATCCGTATCAGTTTTATTTTTACGGTAAAAAATTTTCCATGAATCCATATATAGGAAGAAAAGATAATTTCGTCTGGATAGTTATCAACCTGTTGAGGATCCTTTAATAGAAAAAGATGATCGGCATGAACAATCAATTTGTAAACAGTTGTTTACACCGTTTCAACTACATCCAACATTATCATCAGCAAGATTAACAAAATACCTCATCGTTGTTCTCAGTAAATTTATAGTCATTCATTTTTTTTTTGAATATATCAATGTTTTAGCTATCAATGGTTTTATTATTTGTGTTATTCAAATATTTGGTCAAAGTCATCTTGCACAGAAAGATGTAGCCATATGGACTTGCTTCATAATCGTTGTCGTATTAGAAATATTTTTAATTTTTTCTGTTGCAAGACAACCGAAAAATAGAAAATCACTTTATTTTGAAGTTCGTTATTGAATTAAATTTATTTCTACGATTATGTTTTGTTTACATAGACTCCATTTGTGCCATATGTACCTATATTCAGTGTGCTAATTAATAGTTATTTGATTCTCAAACTATCACCAGCAACATGGATTCGGTTTGGCGTATGGATGTTTCTTGGTATGTTGTGACTTTGATTCTACATGGTTGACAGTTTTTTTTTCTCTTTCGTTTGCCTAGGTTCTCTTATCTATGGTTTTTATGGTTTTTGGCATAGTTCGCAACGTCTTGTGAATGCTACAGGAAGACTTCTATCTGGTAGTAATCCATCGTTATCGGGTTCTTAGAAATATATACTTTCTTTTGATTTCATTACGGGATATTGTTCTTTTTTTCTGTGTTTTATTTTTTGATATTGCTTGATTGATTATTATCATTCTGTATAATTCGAAGGACTGAAAAAGCCAACTACATAAATTCTCATTATATTTCGTTCTTTTTTCTTGCGATTATCATATTCCAAATAATAATAAATCCTTTTCTTCTTTTTTTGTTACATACGAATAGTGCTATTCCACAGACATTGCATATTATTATTTTTATTTCATTAGAGAAAAAAAAACAAATTTATTCAATGGTATATAGTGATATACTCATTTTCATGTCGTGTCACTAATGATTGACAGATATGACGTAGAAAGTGAAAAAAAATATCTCAAAACGATGTATGGTCATACATCAATGATTTTGTTCGTTGACAACGTTGTCACTTGCTAGCGATTTATTTTCATTAACCTTCTATTGAATGTAACTCAGATATTATTTATTAGAGACGGGAACTAATTATTTTATAACGAAAGACTATTTTAACACATATCTAATGATTGATTTCTTTCACTCGTTCTTCTTTTTCTCTTATATGTTTTATACTAAGAAAGAAATCAAACAAGCTATTTTAATTAAAAACCACGAATAAATACTATTTATCATTCTAAGGACGTTTATAATTGAAATTCAAGGACGAACTATTTTGAACTAATTTGAATACAAAGTTGTCATAGATGAAAATCCTATTTATAACAAATAAAAAAGAAATGGGTACTTGTATTTTAAAATCAATTTCTAAAGTCTTAATCTCAGATAGATTCTCTAAAAGAATAATATTTTGTTTAAATTCACCTCAAAATTAGTGATTTCGTTTATCGAGAATAAATCGCACTCATATGTCCCAGTGTAATAATATATCTGACCTAAATATTACTCAAACTCAATGTGTATGGTAATTTTATGAATAATAATCATATCGAATGTTTAAAATGTTAGATTTATTTTTCTAATGTTATTTCTTTCAGATGCCACATAAAAAACGTGCTAGTAAAAATCATATTCAAGTAAAGAAAATTCTTGCTAAAACTGAATTATCATTACTTGATAAGAAAACATCGAAAAAGAAAAGTTTCGAACGAATACCACGTTATGACAACAATCCTAGCGATCTTAAACGAGAAGCACAAATATTAAATGATGATTCAGATCATGATGATCATAATGATGGCATTAATAAAAAGCGATTAGAATTAAAGAAACATATAAATAAAGAACTTGAACAACAAAAACAATCTATTATACCAAAAAAAAGTCGTAAAAATAAATTTTATCTAATGAATCATCCCGAGTTGAAAGATGTTATTGCATCGGCACCAAAAACAAATAAACGTAAACATGAATCTGATGAACAAGTTACGGAACAAAAAGATGAACCATTACAGAAGAAACCTTCTTCTGAATCAAAACCATCAATATGCGATAAACTAGTTTCACATATGGTGACTTCACGTTTTCGTTATCTGAATGAAAAATTGTACACATCAACAAGTCAAGAAGCTCGAAATATGTTTCAAAAAGATCCTCAATCATTCTATGCTTATCATCAAGGCTATTCAGTAAGTTTCATCCGTATGATGAATAGACAAGTTTAGTTTTTGAAATTTCTTATTGCGATTTATCTTTAGAAAAGCATGTCTCAATGGCCAGATCAACCATTAGATGAAATCATTGCTTACATACGTAAACGATCATCAAATCTTGTTATTGTCGATATGGGCTGTGGTGATGCACGTCTTGCTCGTACACTCAAATCTACACATCCAAATATACATAGTTTTGATTTCGCTTCATTAAATGAACATGTTGAAGTATGTGACATAGCACATACAACATTGCACGATAATTCTGTTGACATTGTTGTTTTTTGTTTATCATTAATGGGTACTAATTTGACTGATTTTATTCATGAAGCCCATCGTATTCTTCGCTTACGTGGTACTATGAAAATAGTTGAAATTGCATCACGTTTTGAAAATCAACCGCAAAAATTTATAAGGAAAATAGAATCCATTGGTTTTCAATGTTCAAAAACGGATGCATTAGACGAGAAAACAAAATCATCATCGAAATATTTCTATACGTTTGATTTTGTTAAAACAATTGAAAAGATCAAATCAAAGTCAATTGTAACACTCGCACCATGTTTACATAAAAAACGTTGATTATATTATTTGTTAACATATTTTGTTTTTCATATGTGTTTTTTTCTGAAAGACTTTGACATATAAAAGAAAACCAAACAAACGTAAAGAAGAAAAAAAAACTAATACGTATCAATAAACTAATTCAAAATTTGCATAAAAACGTTTTTCTTTGCAATATATGAAAATTTCTTTTCATAATCGGATAAAAGAAAAGTAGACAGATGAGTTCAATAAATAATCGAACAATATCTTGACACACACACACACACACACACACACATATCGATGAAAAGTAAAACTTCAAAATGAAATGTAAGCTTTTTATAGTTCATAACAAAATCTACGTTGTTTTTAAGTAAAGACGAGAAACTTTGTCCTCTTAACGAAATCGTGGAAGGTGATGTCTTGGTGCGGCACCACGTCGTTGAGGTAAACCACCTCGGAAACCACCCCTTGGAAGGGCACCAGGAAAACCACTTACAGGAAAGCCACCACCAAAGCCACCACCAAAGCCACCACCAAATGGACTTCCAGCAGGTAATGGAGCTGCAACGTAGATTACAGGGCGTTTGGCATGCCCTCGCTTTCCAACAACAGTTGTAGGTTCATATCTGTAGGTATATCCAATGGTCTCCCATGGTTCTCCGATAACTTCTTCGTTGTTGTAATAATCTAATTTAAAACAGTGTTTAGAAATAGGATGTCATTTTTTATTTTACTTTCATATGGATCGTATGTTGGATTGGCTGGAAAAGCATCATAACCAGGGTTGGCTGCGAGTCTATTTAATTAGAAAACATAAACTGCATGTATATATACAAAAAATTCTAATCACTGATTGAAGTTTTGATTAGCTTGAGGTTGACGAACAGATTTGTTACCCATCCTATATGGAACAAAAAACAAAGAAGGGAAGAATTTCTTTTCGACATGCAACAAAGAACATTTTAGACGTATAATTTTAGCAAACCTAAATGGAATTTGATGAATCAAAATATGATTATTGAATTGTCTACGAGAATTATCGTATCTAAAAATAAGAATAGGAAGCAGTGTTACAAATAATGATCCAATAAAACTAGTTGTACGATACGTAGCATATAGCTACACCAAACATACGATTGATGAAAAAGTGAAGATTCCCTATGTGTATACTAATGTCTTGTAGAGAACTAAATGAGTGATTGATTGATCGATTCGATGCATTTTTCGATATTAAATGATATTTTACGCCTAAGAAGAAGAAGAAGAAGAAGAAGAAGAGGAAGAGAAATGACAGAGAGAGAGAGAGAGAAAAGAGTATGAGTGGCACGATTTAGAAACTGCTCAACCAAGACAAAAAAATGGCGACAGAAGGTAGTTGCATCACATTAACACGCATCCTTTTTTTTGCGGTGTGAATCAATCAAGCATGAAGTAACCTTCAGATTCCGATTGATTATTTATGATTAACATTTGAAATACAAAGGATACTTGGTTATTACTTTATTGATAATACAGTCAATAAGAGGTTGTCGCTTTATGATAGGTATTAAGATATATATTCATCAATAGACACGATAAAAAAGTAACACAGAAAAAAGGCAAACAAAACAATGCACAAAAATCAATACAGATTAACTGTATCACCAATCATTCAGAATAACGTTTGAGAGACGATGTATATAAAAACAAGAGGAAAATCAAAATAAGTATTTCATTGTATATTCTAACACAAAACGAGCACAATAGTGTTAAAAGCATTCACTTCTTTTATCTGTATTAGAAAAAGCAAAGATTATTTCAAGTCATGATCTTAAATGGTGAGTAAAATATGTTAATAACTTATTGTATGTATCTTTCTCTCTCTATCTATATCTACATATATATATACATATATGCATCTTTGGTTTGTCAATAGTTTTAGCATGCTCTTCCTATAATAGTCAATTAACTTATTCTTATATTGAAGATTGAAGAGTATTTGGTTGGTAAAAAAAATTCATCTGTACACAAGTGCAGCTACTAATTCGATATTATCAACACTATTCTTAGAATGAAAATGAAAAAAAAATGCTTATTACTCATTACGACATTTTTCCTTGGTAAATGCATCGAAAACATTATATTGCATTCATTTACTGTGATAGTATCTATTAAAAGTAATTCTCCTTCTCATGCTCATTAGAAATTTTTTTCATGTTGAAAATGCAAACTGCTGAATGAAAATGTATAAATGACTTCGAACGATGTTTATTGATCAACTTATACTATTGTTGCAACCTTGAAATGATAATAAATAGTTATTAAAGTTAGACATCAAGCGAAACTACAGAAGAATGATGAGCAATGAAAATTGATCACCAAAACGTCTACACTATGCTCTTACGCTCTCTTTCTCTATCTTTCATGCAAATACAGGCACCCTTGTCAATTCATCAATAACGACAAGGTTATAAAAAAAATGCGTTTCCATGTCGAATAAATGATAAATTGTCACTTTTTCGCCTTTTGATTAATTTATATTTATTTTCGTATGCATTTATGTCTCTGTATACGTGTGGTTTGATTCTAGCCATACGATTTTTTTGATAGTGGCGGCCACGCACAGGTAAATTATACGCGGTTTCGACCATGAATATGCGTGTGATAAATAGATATACATTGGTTCCTCTCTCTTCTAAAGACAAAACGGCCGTGGTCGCCGAAAAAAACATTTTCTACTTTTTTTTAATGTGCCGCGGCCATCGCCGGCAACCTTCTCGTCTACGCGTCATTGATTGATACATGGAAGATTCAAAGACAGATATGATAAACCAATTGTATTGTGCGAGAGGCGCCCTCAAAATTAGGGACGAACGACGCGTCAATATTTTTTTTAACTGAAAAATACTTCCTCTCCTCTCGTTTTTTCTCTTTTTTCTCTCTTTTCCTTCTGCTGCTAACTGCGAAGCAAAATGAAATCGCTTACCTATAAAATCAGAAACATTTGTATTAGACCGATTACTTCAGATCGACAACCATCGTCATCATTTGAAGAAGAGTAGGTAATGTGTGTGTGTGTGCGTGTGTGTGTGTATGAGAGTAACATGACGACATATATATTGTAACTTTTTTTTCCTTCCCTAAGAGACACAGGCTTTGATTTTCATCGTCGACTTCATCAATGAAGTTTTCATTTTTAGCTTTAGGTAATAGATTAGTTATATATCAATACTAACAAATGGGAAATAGAGCTAATCGCAATAAACAACCCGGTCTTTCTGGCTACGGTCCAGGATATGATCCATACTATACAATGGGTGATTACGGAAATACTTATAACCCAGGATATACTTGTAAGTATTTTATATATCTTTTTACCCATCGTGTGTGTATTACACTAAAACATACAATTTATTTCTTTAGACGGTGGTGGTTATCCTACAGGTGGTTATCCTGGAGGCGGTTATCCTACAGGTGGTTATCCTGGAGGCGGTTATCCTACAGGTGGTTATCCTGGAGGCGGTTATCCTGGAGGCGGTTATCCTGGAGGCGGTTATCCTACATCCGATTATGGTACGACTGTCTTTGGACAAAGCGCTCCCGTTGGACTTAGACATCCCCGAGGAGGTGCGAATGCCTTAGGCTTTGGTGGTCATCCTCCTAAAGTTCGAGTTATATTCATTCCTCAAGGTGGCACTCCTGCGTAAGTGCTTTACTTCACCATGATTCATTTAGTTAACAGCTAATTTATCGTTTTTTGCTTTATTAGTTACAGTTCACCAATGCCAGCACCAGTTTGTCCACCAATCCAAATGCCAATGCAAATGCCAATGCAAATGCCAATGCAAATGCCAATGCAAATGCCAATGCAAATGCCAATGCAAATGCCAATGCAAATGCCAATGTCAGCACCAGTTTGTCCACCAATGCAAATGCCTGCACAAATGCCGATGCAGATGCCAATGCAGATGCCAATGCAGATGCCGATGCAGATGCCTGCACAAATGCCGATGCAGATGCCAATGCAGATGCCGATGCAGATGCCGATGCAGATGCCAATGCAAATGCCTGCACAAATGCCGATGCAGATGCCAATGCAGATGCCGATGCAGATGCCTGCACAAATGCCGATGCAGATGCCAATGCAGATGCCGATGGGTGGTGGTGGTGGTGAGATTTCAATAAAAGTTTGATAATTTAGGTTGAGATGCTGCTGTTTACTTTCAGGTCTCGCAGGTTATGGTGGTGGTCTTCCACTCTGTAGTAGTTTACCATCAGCTGGTGGTTTCGGATCCGGTGGTTTTGGTGCTGGTGGTTTCGGAGCCGGTGGTTTCGGAGCTGGTGGTTTCGGAGCCGGTGGTTTCGGATCTGGTGGCTTCGGAGCTGGTGCAGGTTTTCCCACTGGTGGATTTAGTGGCGGTTAGTACTTTTCTTAAATTAAAATGGAAATATACTTTTACACTTTCTTTTTAGGTTTCGGGTCTTCTTTACCAATGATACACCGTTCACTTTTTACACGGACACTTTTCTTAAGTAAGAAAAATTATATGTTGATCTGATGACAGTCATGCATGACTATCTTTTATGGTTCGGTTTCATTGTAATAAATGATGCGTGACTGACTTCTTGATTTGTGAATATTTTGAGGGCGGTGGTTTCGGCGGCTTGGCTTCCTACGGTGGTGCTGGTTGTAAGTATTGTTGCGTATTGACCACATAAGTTATCTATTAAAATATTTTTTCTCTGTAGCTTACGGAGCTGGTTTTGCTGGTATACCATCACCTAACCTTGGATTTGGTGCTTCACCATCATTCGGTGGCGGATTCTCTTCCGCACCATCATTCGGTGGTGGACTTCCAGCTGTATGTCCAATCACTGGTGCTCCAAGTATGTATAACTAGTTTTCAAAACGTTTTTAATGATTATTTGTTCAAAAAACATTTACCTTCATTTTTATTTTAATCCCTATTGTATAGTGGGAGCTATGCCATCAATGGGCATGATGCGTTCATTGCAAGCCATGGGTGCACCGATGATGCAACCTTATCAACAATTACAAGCAGCACCCTTTCCACAGCCAATCCAAGCACCTCAACAAGTGCAAGTTCCAGTTCCAGTTCCAGTTCCACAACCATGTAAGATTTTCATCTCTTGTGCATATGGCAGAACAGCGCCATTGTTTTTGCTTTTTTCAGATCCTGTTCCTCAACCATATCCTGTACCAGTTCCTGTTCCTCAGCCAGCTCCTCAACCTTTTTCTTTTCCAATGCCTCAACCAATGCCTCAACCAATGCCTCAACCAATGCCTCAACCAATGCCTCAACCAATGCCTCAACCAATGCCACAACCACTACCGCAACCAACATTTCCACAACCTTCATTTGGACCTCAAGCTCCCGCACCAGGTGCTGGTGGCCGTATGATTTGCTGTTGCTTTCCAGCTCCACAATAAAAGTACTATTAAGATTACCAGTTAGACTCTTGTTTTCTTTTTTTTTCTTTTTTTCCCATTGCTGTGCAGACACATGCTGCTTTTCTTTTTTTTCTTTTGTGCAACTGGGCTCATAAAACACCACAAAAATTTGTCATTTAATAATAGTCCAAATGAAAACAACAATTTTTCATTAAACAAACAAACAAGCAAACAAATAACAATCGACACACACAATTAAATGAACAAGTAAACTTGTTCAATGCCATTAGAAGACATTATTTATGTGAACATTAAACTAGAATGCTTATCGATGTTCTCTCAAGCATTTTATGCTCATGTTTCATCTCAGATTTAACGTATGATCAATGGGATCTTTTCTTTTGTTTTTCTATATACTTTTCCTATATTTTTCTGTGTGTGTTTGTTATATTGCTGAATTTATTAGTGTTGTTTTAGAGGAGAAAATAAACTAAAATATACGTTTACATAAAATCGATATCAATCATATTCTCACTCAATCTCGCTATACTTCGTTCGTTCGCATTTATCTACGTAAGGCGTTCCGTCACAGAAATGCAATCTACATATGATAATTTTCTGATTTAGATGCAAAAAAACAACTGCTAATTATTATTTTAATGACAGTCACTTTTCTTCTTCTTTTCCTATACACTAGTTTCGATACTGAAAAACGTAATGATATTGAGGTTTTGTTGGTCATATTTCTGATTAATATATTTTTACTCGCGTTACATTGTCCTAGTGGACAGGTAGTCATACATAACTAGGCATCTGTTCATGACTAACGATCCATGATATGAACTACAAACTTGCTAATTGTTCATAATCTACATGAAATTAATAATGATTATTGACACAATCATTTGAATTGTTCTTACTTTTTGACAGCGTATATTCAGGGAAAGAAATAGAAAGCGATTTGTGATTTTCACCGTGTTAACAACAAGTAAGAATATAAACAAGTGCTCTATTCGTGTTTGAAACAAATAGAAGACATGTTAATAGTAATACTCTGACAAGACTAATTAATAGAAGGAAAATGATAGAATGATTTCTTATTCATTCGTCGAATTTCTTTCAATTGTTTAAATATTTTAACAGTCGTTTCATTGAAATTTGTTTCCATGTAATGCATCATATAGGGAAAATTTTAGTGCACTAAAAATCACGTAAGATTGATCTATTTTATCAAAAAAAAATGATCATCGATGAAGCATGAACGGCTTATCATTTGATCAAGTCCTGGTAGCTTAAATCATTGGAAAATCACTAAAAACTTAAGCATTTTTCTTTTCTTTCTTATTTTTACAAATATTAGATAAGAGAAACCTCGACGTGTTTACGTCAAGGTTATTCTAGTTATCAATCGTTTTATCATGAAAAATATACGACACAATATTCAATCTACCCTATACTAAATATTATCGTATGATTTGCTGATTGTATAGCCAAGTTGCAATGAAACACCGGTTATTTTGAATCTATATGTAATGCTTATGCCTAGTAATCAAGGCAAAGCGTGAACGAACGAATAATATCCAACAAAATGAAGCAATTAAATATGAATGAATGCAAAATATCTCTCTCTTTCTTTCTCTGCCTTTCTGAATATATTTAAATGTGAATGTTGTTTATTTCATTTGTGGTCTAATTAATATTGTTTGCTTTGAAGGACGGAATGATGTTTTAGAGGTTTCAATTGAATATAATGAATACTACATATTGAATGTCTTACAGGAAAAACAAAATATATAGAAATTAATGATTATCATCGAACACATCACAATTATTTAGTAGAGTTCTTTTATTTCACACAAAAACTTGGAATATTAAGTGTTTTGACTATCGTAATCTGCTTGAAATTTGTCCGTTATTTAATTGCTGAATGAATTTTACTTAAGTGCCCACTCCACTCAAAAAAAAGTCACTTTTCGGAATAATTCGAGAAATTGAGATAAATGCATCAGAAGATAGTCCAGTGTTCGCTCTTTCAGAATTGATATAGGTTTTTATCCCAAACCTTTATTTTACCGGAAACTTTGAGGATTTCTGTAAGCTCTCCTCAAAAAGACTAAATTTTCTTCTAAAATTCTCACGTATCGAAAAAATCTTTTTCGTTTTTTCTCAGTTAGCACTTTCAAAAAAGCACATTCCAAATTTCTCAGTCCAGCTTCATACGATCTATTAAAATTTCTTTTTGTTTGAAAGAGCATGTGAAGAAGCAGGGCCCTTTTTTCGAAAATCGTTCTTTATGGCTATGTCACAAAGGATCTCTATTGAACAACCCACCTTCTTTACGGTTTTTGAAGTCATTGAACTCGTGATTCCTGTTTTCCGCTGAAAAAGTAAGAATTTGCAAAAAAAGGACTCTGTACTGCCCCACATGTTGACATGCTCTTTCTAACAAAAGAAATTAAAGATATATTATGAACCTGAAACGAGAAATTTGCTATTCTTGACCCTTTTCAGTTCAGTATCTCAGCCAAATATCATGATAGAAAGCTGAAAATTCAACCATAGCTTTTTAATCCCAAGCCTAACATATCCTGTAAGTTTCATACATTTAAAGCTTTCCTGGGCTAAGATCAATTTTTGAGGAGGTGTGGGGGGCGGCTAAATCAAACTGTTGACCATTAAATATGTCATTCATAGTCTATCTATAAAAATTATCGTGGTATTCTTCATGTCTTGCCGGTAGTATCGCTAGACTTAACAGGTTTCGGTTCGAATAATAGAAAATTAGTGGTAAACGTTTTGTGAAGCGCACCTATATTTTAGAAAAAAAATTAATGAGTGTTAGCTTTAAAATGATATTTTGACGCCCCTCCCCCATCCTCCACTGTACTAAGGAACTTTCTTTTTACCACAGTTTATTATTTTATGAAAAATAATGCAAAAGTATCGAAAAGAAATAATTTCATAATAAATGTTATTGATAGAAATCGTTTCAAATAGTATTAGTCAATAAAAATGATTCCGACACTGAACAATGTGTTATTTCATTTTCACACCATATACTAACGAAAGAAAAGCAGTTGGCTTTTTGTTTTGAATGATTTGAAGCAATATGAAGAGCTTTTGTTATTCTCAGGAACGAGTATTGTGGAGTCCGAACCAGAAAATCAGATCAACTTTATAGAATAGGCGTTAATAAAGTGTTTTCAAGATTCATGCATAACTATTTCAGTGAAAGATAATGGATAAATTATTTTCGTACATTCTTATTGAAGAGTTTTTTAGTCACCAAATTAACCCGAATCTAAGCCTCTTAGAATACAGTTTCTACCATCGAATGGATTAACATAGCAACAGAAAAGCTACATTGACAAATGAGATTAAATTTTCAACTACAAAATTGAGAATTAAAAAATTTTACATTCTATAAAATTAATTTTCATACGGAGAAATACAGTTGAATGCCTTTGTTCAATCATGTATATCTTTTTTTACGCGACGTCCAGCAATAGATATACATGAGAAAATTTCTACAGCAGTATTCTTTGTAGATTTCACGCAACATAGCTTGTGAATGATTACTCTTCCTCATAGAACTGATTTTGTAACAGCTCCTTAATTATCATAGATTTACCGAAAAACTATGTCTTTGACTGAAAAACTAAATTCAGAAATCTGAATCTGTTTATCTGTCTGCAACGTATAATACTCATGAATAACTATGTTTACAAACGATCGTTGATATGATATCTATGATCATGACTCTTATATTATATTCAAACATGTAGCATGTTGAACACGATGACGTAGGATCGTTTACGAACGTGCTGGTTCCATAGGCGATGTTTGAATAAGAAACAATAAATTCTATTGAACTTTTGAGTTAGTAGACCCATTGCTAGATTTTCAATACGAAACCACATTGAGTAATATTAATTCATGTGTAGCGAGTATCTGACCAGATATAGAAAAACGAAATTTTCATTACTCGACTTATGCCAAAATAATATTTATCATAAGTGCTATCGTGTTTGTATGAATAAGTGCCAATACGTACATATTTTTCTATTTTATCTTTATTACTATAATTATACATATGTAATAGAAATTTCTTTGGGAACATAGAGAAAAATACAGTCATGTGATGTTTGAATTTTCAAGATATTATATCTTTCTGTGTCATGTCTTGAAGTATTAAATGGCCAACTGTAATATCAAATTGCTTCTATTTATGAATGCATACTTTTGATAGAATTACCCTATAGTACCAAGCATACGATACAAAAGAACTATTCATTGATTTTACTCAATTATCAATTGAAATTAAAAATCATATGGTAGATATGCGTTGGAAGAACCCATCGAATACTAAATATGTGTTTTTGTGTTCATAAGCATGAAAATCAAGTTCTATGCCGCGATGAAAAATAATCGTTTTTGATAAAGCAAATCATAGTTAAATAGATATGCACCGCTTCACTAGTCTAACATCTTATTTGTAACATGCATATATTCAAAAGCATCGATACTCGATGAACGTTACTTGTCGCGTAGACATATATCTAGAATCAGAGTTAAAGAAAACTAATGATTTTGTGGGTCAAATGATAATGAAATTTAATCTACTAGTACCATTGAGTACACACTAACAATATATTTTGATTCGTTTCAAGAAATTTTTATGTGTACTAGTTATCTAGATCGCAAGCATTCGATTGGTTACGTATTCCGTTGATTGCGAACAAACAAGTATTAGTGGATTCAATTGATTCTGAGTTTTGTTGCATTGAAAATAAACGTTCAATCACTCTAAATCGTTTCAGATAAGTAAACTTGCAGTATTAAACAGCAAGTATCCTTCGAAATAATTATCTTGAAGCTTCTACTCTAAATGTTCAATAATAATAAATAAGTCATTTTTAGAAATTATCTATGGTGACAAGAACATGAAAAGAATAATTCACCACCAATTGAAATGTTTAATTTTTAATTCATTCTATTGATTATAAGATGACTAGATAATAGCTTCGTAAGTTCAATAAACTTGTAAAAATGCAGGAAAAATTTTCAATAGCCATTCTAATTAAAGTTGTTAAATACCAATGTCGTGGAAAATATTCAAGATAATTGTAATCAAATGTAAGTTCATTTAAATCTATAGTTGTTATTATATGTTCATAAAAGACAAATGACGCCTTCAGACAACCTTCTGCTACGACTTGTATGTGTACTATTATCATTTCAATTAAAATTCATTTTTTTCTAGTCTTGTTTTTCCTATCATCAATAAGTATTTTGATATAATGAGAATCTTTGTATATTCTCAAGTCTACTCGAGCAATTTCATTTATTGCTTAATTCGTATCTTAGCAGACCTTCCGTTCAAGTATATGAGTAGAATGAACCAAAAATTACTTCCACACTCACAAATAGCATGTAGCAAGTAAGCATACACGTTGCTTGTCTATGCAATTGTCAGACGATTATTCATTGCCGTCATGTATACTACGAATGACGGGCGTATTTTAATTCTATACATTTTAATTTTATGCATAGGACAATCATAAAAACTGAACACAAGGTCTTTAATTACAACCATATCATCTAATACATGTGAGGTCATAGTTGATGACTACAGATAGACCCATAAAAGAAAATTAATCGAAATCATATGAATAAAGAAAAAAAAGAGAACGTGAGTTGTGGGCTATTATAATGAACAATGTCTAAATACTTGTCCTAAGAGAAAGCATGTTACAAAAAATGCGTACCATTAAAATCTTCATATTATATTTCTCTCTTCTCTTCTCGTCCCAGCAATAACAATTGGGTTGCGGTCGAATAATCATGGAAAATAAGAGAACATATTTATGTTCACGTCTGCTACAACCCAATCATTCATATTCATATAGTCGCTATCGGCGTCTACTACTTCAATCTCTCCCCCTCTAACCAACATTCAAGATAGGCAAAGTCTATAAATAGCTTTGTTGTAAAAGTTAGTGTCTCACATCTGTAGTATTACTTGTTGAACATATCTACTTAATTCGTGTTCAAACACACGCAACTACTTATACACACATTACTTGAACAAAGTTCTTAATACATATATAAATATATATATATAAACATTCAATGGGTGCTCGTAATTCTCGTATGAAAGGATTGGATCTCGCTAGTTATGGCGGTCGTCGTGATTCTTATTACGGTTATGGGGAGATGGAGAGTTATGATCCAACTTATCAACCGACCAGAGGAGATTATCCATTTGGTATAAGTGATTTCAATGAACCATTTGTATCATCCATTAGTTCTCCTCTCACTGGTCTTGCTTCATATGGTAGTTCCTATTTGATAAATCCCTATTCAATGCCTACAGTGGAATTCGGCGCGGCTAAAGTGCGCACAATTTTTCTATGCAATCATGCTTTAAGCGCATTCCAACGCTTACTTCAACAAAATTCTTTAGCAGGATACAGTGCACCACAAATACCTTTCGCATCAACGCCAATAATGCAGCAGATGCCTCAAATGTCATTTGGACTACTGTCACCAATGATGATGCCACAAATGCCATTCACATCAGCGCCACCAATGATGCCTCAAATGTCATGTGCACCCCCACCGCCGATGATGCCACATATTCCGATGCCTCAAATGGGATCAAACTGTTGCTTAATGTCAATTCAATTACCAGCGACGGGTCTCCAAATGCAACCTTCTGTTCCTTGTCCTCCTCCAATGCCTTCATCATTCATGCATCAAATGCCGATTGCTTCACCAATGATTCGTAAGATTTTTTTATTAAGATTCACTGTCAAATAATGCGCATCTTTCAATAGACTGACAAATAAAGTTCACTAACAACAACAATAATACAACTAAATCTAACGTATTACTTATCATAGAGCGCCACTCTCATTTTTTCTATCATGCCTATAAATTGAACCTATGGTGAATTGTCAGTAAACTATACCAACCACGTCTCAACAAAAGTTAATCTGCATAATTTTCTCCTTTATTAAAAGTCCAAGGATCTACTTTTGAATTGCAAACTCTAACTTAGTATGATTTTATGAAAATTCGTATTATATGATTCCTTTATTTTAGCATGTCCTCTACAAATGTCTTCATTAGTTCCTCAACATATGCCATTTACACCTTTGATGCCTTTTTTACCTCAACAACCGCTATGTGCACCTCAGCTTCCTGCAATGCAACAACCATCAATGTTTCCATCCGGTGTAATGGGAGGTTTTCAAGGATTGTCCTCGTATGCAGGTATGCATACCTATCCGAATCATTAACATACGACAGTAGTATAACATCGACTTTCAATTACATTCAGGTTTTCCTCAAGCTTTACCACAATTTCAAGGACTAGGTGGATATGCTGGATTTTCAAGTAACAACAATTTAATTATTTCAAATTTTATCTAGCATATTCTATTCTTTTATTTATTTTTCTTTCTACTAAGGTATGGGTGCTTACCCGTTCGGCTCACCGAATGGATCTAATCAATATGGACTTGCAAGTTACGGTCAACAAAATTTTGGAGCATCCGGTGGTTTTTCTCAGTTTCAACCACAACTGAATAACATTCATTCATTACAGCCGTATGGAGTGACGCCCCAACAACAACCTTTTAGTGCTTTTGCGCTATCATCGTATGGCAATTTGTCACCAGCATCCTTCGCTAATTACCCGTCGG
Organism: Rotaria macrura; assembly: GCA_900239685.1. Taxonomy (NCBI): domain Eukaryota; kingdom Metazoa; phylum Rotifera; class Eurotatoria; order Philodinida; family Philodinidae; genus Rotaria; species Rotaria macrura. Next base: position 59,523 of record OENT01000395.1, on the reverse strand, counting down.
CTGCCTACTCACAATTCGGTAGTTACTCGCAACCAGCTGCTTTTCCTCAAGCAGGTGGCTACTCTTCAATGAATATGGGACAAATAGGACCCCTTCCAGGCAGTAGTAGACGAGTAGCAATTGTATGTTGTGCTATTCCTCAATAAGAAAAAAAAAGCTAGCTTGTGATTTTAAGAGTATGTGAAGAGAGAAGAATTTTGATCATTTTATGGGCTCTATTTTTATTTTGGTTATTACAACTATAAACTTCATTTCAAGTAATTTTTTTTTGGACAAGCATATCTTGTGCAATTGTCATTGAAGTGACTTATCTTGTCTTTATTTTTGTATGATCTGTTTTAAAAACAAAATGTCAATCTTTAGTATTTACATTTTTTTATGTGCCATAATTTCTTTTGAATTATAAGAACACCTCTTTCTTCTCGTTAACATTCTTGTCTTTTTTTCTTATTGTCTTTTTTCATACATAAAACTTCTTTTTTTGTAGACAAACAAAAAAGAATCCATCGTATTCTATTGACCCATACGTACACACGTATACAAAAAAGTGTTTCATCCATTTTTCCATATTGGTACATTGTCAGCATTTTTCTATTTCTGCCTTGAATTCATTTGAAATAACATCCTGCAGTTGAAAGACAAAAAAGAACGGATTTTTCCTGTTATATCTAAACTGAAATTCATAGATATATTCAATTCGTATAAATCATGTGCAATCTTCGATGGTTATAATGTCTACGTTGATGCATGATAATAGATGAAAAAAATTCAACAACGGAATTATGTTTTTACGTGAACAAAATAAAAACTGATGTGCTAAATTATTTCCGAATGTTTTGTGTGATTTATGTCCTTCAAAGTCTCTGCAGCACTTCTTCAATACATTGTTTTAATTGTAGAGAGTAATCACACATTATATTTTGAATTTCAAATTTGAATTAGTTTATAAATCAACTGTTTTTGATTTAATCCTAAGTAGACAGAATTTACAACGTATATTGTTTACTGAAGTACGTTTTCGTAAATGGAACATGAAGGATGGCATCATATCATTGAGACGAAACAAACTGACTGACTTATTGCATGTATATTTGATATTAAACGACAACGTTGATACTGAAGCAAGTTACACAATTTCTTATATACTGTACAAGGATAATCGTATGTTGGTCTCAGATTTTAAGTTAAAACAATAATTCTAAAATGAAATTTCCTTGAATATAATACATGTAGTACAATAGATGTTTTCATCTATGACGCGTATATGCTGAACGGAAAAAATGTTGTGGATTTTTTATTTGTGAGAATAATACATCCGTAGATTGAAAATTATTATTGGAAATCGAAGTAAAACAAATAGAAACAATCGCAATATCAGAATTACAATAGTAGATATAATTATTTGAGAAAAGAATTTCGTCAAAGAATTTAGTGAACTATCATTAACAATAGAATATTTTTCAACAATCGATACGACCTTTGGTATTCTATAGTGATACGTTTATTTTCCAGTTTGAATCTCATTATAAAAAACATTTTTCTCTTCCTTTGGCTTGGAAATATCAGTCATGAAATGTAACTGAAAGTTTTAATGGGTTGATGGGCTTGATTTCCAACACATCTTGTTATCTGAACAATATAGAATTATAAAAGAATAATTCACGAATCATGATTGATGCATTGCAACAATAGAATTTTTAAGAGATGAAATGATGAATTCTTTTATTGTGCTTTTAATTATTAAATATTGTCATGAACGATAAGAATAAATTGCAGTTATTATTTTCAATGAAAATTTACCGAGTTCCATATAAGTAGTAACTTTTCTTGAATGTATTCACTTCGAGTGTGATGAGTTAGGGGTGTCAGTTTGCACGGGAACGCAAAGCGTTCTTGTTGCGTTCCTTGCTATTCTTGGCAGTTCGTTGGTAGTTCCCAAGAGACTTTGTTCTGCGTTTCATCGAAATGCATGAAAACGTCTCTTGGGAACTACCAACGAACTGCTAAAAAATAGCAAGGAGCGCTACAAGAACGCTTTGCATTCCCTTGCAAACTGACACCCCTAGTGATGAGGATATTGTAAAAGTTAGACATATAGCAGAAGCAGTAGAATAAATGAATTTCTCAAACGATATGTTTTTTTTTTATTATCGAAACCAATATTCGTTGCTGGTTCCACCATCGTTTCATTCCAACTGAGACATCGTTCAGTAAAAGTTATTTCCGGATACTACAAAAAACTTTATATAAATCTAACAGTTTTGTCTTCTTGGTTTTCGTCATTTGAAGAAAAATCAATTATATACTATCCTCAAATGTCACACCAGTTCGGCATAGTTATCTACTCGAGTAAGATATCAAAAATAAGTAATTTTCTCATATGTTCGACTTAGATTTCAACAAATAATGTTACTTTGTCCTATAAGATCATGACAAGACGGATTTCACCATATATCATGAGTAAGAATAAATTTATTTCTCATCTAAAACGTACTCCAATGATAGATATCATATGACTATTAATAAAGAATGAAATTCTTTAAAAAAAGAGCAACTATAAAATTTGAACATGTTGCAGTGTTTCAATGTTATTTAATCTAATTCTTCTTTTTCGATGTGTGCACGATGAAAACTTATCGTACAATCTTGTTGAGTATTGATTGATGCATATTTTGAAATAGTCTTCAAGTTTCACGAAAGGAAAATCTCATGAGATACTATTTGAAAACGACAATGTTAAAGTGAAGTATTTTATTCTATCGATTCCATTCGTTTGAGTTTGATCGATAGCATTGCTATCTTGTATAGAAGATTTTAAAACTTCATTAACGAAAATGAAGTCTGACTCTGTTTCACACTATCATTTGTTTTCTGTTTATCTCAATGAATCAGTATCCCATCCTTTTCTTTTCTAATCTATCCTCATTAATAATAAAAAAAATGAGAGAAAAAGAATACGACATGTTTGTCGTTTTGAAAGTTCATTCTAATTTTATTCTCATCGCATTTATTCTTATAGTAAGTTTATCATCTAGTTGAATACCAAAACTTATCATCATGTCATCTTTACAACTGTAAAAAGTCTGATGTGATTTTGTATTACCCGTCTCATGTTTTTCTCAAATCACCATTCGCTTCCAACTATTAACAAATAGATATCAGGCAACATATATGATATTTAATAGTACTTCTACATACTAAGATAGTTCATAGTTCAATAAAAAAAAAATGATTCTCTAGTTTGTTAGATTTTTCTTGCAATTAGATATAGCCCAATTGAATGACGAGATGAATAGAATAATTTTCATTTACTCGATTATGTTGTACGTATTAAATCTATTGTCTATGGATTATTTTCATTTGAGAAATTTTTAGTCAAAGCTATCATCGTATGCTACTGTACGAATTTGCTAGAATGTTTTTCTTCATCGTGTACGTTTAATTGTCATTTTTTTTAATCTAATATCTAGATTAGAAAAAATACAACATGGTTAACTTATACTTCATCTCATTCTTTGTTCTCATGGGTGTCAGTGCGGCTTTAATCAATAATGATGCAAAAGTTTATAAACGCCAACTAAATCGAATGTTACATACAAATGAAAAACAACGTGTTATGCAAAATATTGTTAAGAAATTGATGAATACTGAAAATAAAAACGTTCATGATACGGACAGTGAAAAACATCAATTCGCTTTGTTAAATACAGGAGTATCATCTGGAACATTATCAGCTGATTCATCCATTGAATTACCCGATGATTTTGCTTGTCTTGAAGCTTGTTATAGATGTTATGATGACTATTCGTCATTTCTTGTGAGTTGTTGTTTTTGCTTTTCGATATTTTAACATCTAACTATAATGTTAATGTCTATTCTAGCGTAAGAAGAAAGCTTCGGAAGGCTGTGGTCTTGTATGCGAATGCGCGAATAGTTGTTCCTCAATGTCAATCGAACAGGTAGAGGATAAAATATCATATTTGTAATTTTTTGTAATGCCTACAACTTATATTACTAGATTGATAAAATCTATGTTCAAGCTGCTGCACAACTAACTGACAAGGATTGCTTTTTGAAAACCTATCATGAAATGCTTAACCACGACGTACATTTTCCACACTAAATTACTCATTACGTCTCATCTTGTTTGTGTTCATCTCAAAATCTGAAAATATCTTTCTCAATAAACAGAAAAAAAGATATAATCTCTATGTCTCCATAAATGAGTCATTTTCATTCGAAATTCTAATTAATAAATTATATTAAATATAATAATGTATTAAATTTCATATAAATAAACTAATGCTCTTCTCATTAATATATTCTTTAGTACTGCTTTAAATAAATTCACATTTGTTTTATTATTCAACCAGTGCATTGTTTTCTAACAATTAATTCAATGCAATATTCGTAGAAATTTTTTTTTATTCATAATCTTTATCAACTTGTCTATTCAGTTACAAAATCTATGATCTTTTAGAAGAAGAAAAAAATCGTCGACGTAGGTGTCCTTTAAAAGAAAAAGTAACAAAAGGCGAATAAAATCTGTTGTTCGGTATGAAGAAAAATATTTCATGATTATTATTCGTTCTCTTCGAAATAATATTTCATTACTAATTTACAAGTCAAAACGTCAAACATGCTACTATGTGTTATGCTACATACAGCTGCGTAGAATTAAAAAATAGATATAATAAATACCAAGATCTCGAGATGTAAAACAAATTTTACCATTGTGAACAGATTAATCAAGAAGACTTTGTGTTGATCATTATCTGTTTCTTTTTAGTCACCTTGAGTCATAATCTTATTTGATTTCTCTTCTACATGCTGATTCATTGGACTTACTCTTTTCTCGATAAGGAAAAACTAAAATGACGTTTGTAAGATGTCTTTTTGTTATCTTAGTTGTCATCTATTGTAAGCGGACAATTCATTTGATAGTCTCATGAAGTTAATTAAAAACGTTAAAAAAAAAACATTTGACGATAACTTTGACAAATGATTCATTAAAGAAAAATGCTGAGTGATCTCGAAGCCAGAAGAACGATAGCAATTAACTATTATAGCTTCATCGAAGGATATATTGAACATATAAATTTGATTGTAGTATGGTTGTAGACGATAGGAATATATTTAAAAATAACATAATTAATTGGAATTCATTCCATATTGACAAACATGATAATGGATTGAAGGAAAATATGTCATGGTTTACAACAGAATTATGTACGACTCAGATATATTACAATCCTCTTGTTTTTACATGATCTAATTTTGTTTTTTATGATTTGAAAAAGAATCATTTCAACACATAGAAAGTAACTGAAGATTGATCAAGTCAAGAGATTTCTTTTTTGATTACGATTTTTGAAACTATGAGTTTCACGATCGGTACAGAGCTAAGCACACGTTGTTTCCATGTCGATATACAAGTCTAAATGAAGACAAATGCATCGTATGCTAATGACTTGAATTAACTATAAATTTTTACGATAAGTTTAACTTATATTTCAATGAAGCCAGTTTTCTAAGTACGTATTTCAATAATACTTAGTATTTTATGAAAAAATAAATAATAAAATGGTTTAAATCGGCATGCTTATATATGATCTATGAACCGTTCTTAGTTTTTTTCTTTCAAAGAAAACAATATACCATTCGTTTCGGAAGGGGTTAAGTTTTCTGTAATAATATCTTAAATGAATGTTTAATTGTATGAAATTCCTTTTCAACGTCAGTATAACCCATACATTCTGTTCGCTCTTTCCTCTGTCCTTGTCCTTCCAATGAATATATCACATATGCTAGTAAAACCAACAGCGGGGGTCAAATATTTCTAACAGAATCTATGTCAATAGGATATTACCGATACAAATCGATATAAGACAGCAGCTTCTACATGAATATACATTCCGTATGATTTATGAACTTCTTATTTATTCAATTTCTCGAAGATTATGTAATATGAAGGGAATGATCTGCTTTGCTGATATAGATATAGTAAAACTATCTTTCTATAATGAACAACAACAGGAGTCTCGTTATTGACAATCATAACTCAAAGTAATGAGGATAAAAATCTTTTACTCAAGTTCATACTAAATCTCGTTCATGTTCTCTGAATTCATATCATATGCCCCTATATTGTATTCTGTGTTTTTGTACATGTGAAAGAATAGACTTGTCTGTGTTATATTGAATGTCATGATCGAACATAATTAAGCTTGGAAAAAGAAACATGATTCTCGTCATGCTATTTTTAATGTACGAACGATTCAATGAGTGGAGAAAAAATAAATAGTTTTAAAAAAAATTTTATTTGCTTTTATTTTGATCAAAACAATCTACATATGCATGGTGCTGTAGAAAGAAATTTTTCTTTTGCATAATACGATACATGATTATAATAAGTACACACCGGTTGATCAATGTACATTGAAAAGAAAAGAAAAGAAAATCAACCCAATACAAACACAAACATAGTTTAGGGAACGTAATATGAATAAGATAAATATGAAACATACTGTCTTTATTCTTTTTTGTTAGTTTTCTTTTGTACAATAAACACAAAAAAAGCTATTGCATTAGTTAGACAAACGTATACACATAAAAAAAAGAAGAAGAAGAAGAAGAAGAAGAAAGGAATGTTGTTGATCATCATACTCTTAAGCATGTTTACACTTGTTTTATTTTTGGACGGAAAAAAAATTAATTTAAAAACAAATAATTAAAGAAAAGATAATATCACGTATACTCTTCTATTTCCGTCTAGATACAATCGAACTTTTTATAGCATCATCACGTGATCGAAAACCAATCAAACGGAGGCTCTTCTTCAACTACAACTGCAAGAGGATTTGACTAAAAGCAAAAAAATATATATATTATATGAAAATTTATAAAACACAATAATATGTTGATTACGTGAATAATTGAATCTGATGTTGTTCTATGTGTTGCTGCCGACGATCGATTACCATTAAAGGATTCATCTGTAATACAAAAACAAGACAATACAATACCTCTCTTATTATAGAATACTCGATGTTCACATCATAGACAACGCAACTAAAATAGATTCAGTAATGTACAGCGCATGTCTAAATTATGATGATGCAAGAAGCAAACAACATAAGATTAGATCATAGAGAATATGTTTTTCATCGATGAAATATTTGTGCAATGTGTCGTTTCTATGTGATATTTTTGTCCTTGAAATATCAATTTAGTATGAAAAAACTCTTATGTCGATGTATGGTGAACAATGAACAGGAACGATTCTTAGTGGCTGGTCAGCAATCATGTGATAAATGACTCGACTGTTTTAGAACTCTGTATGTCATATTTATAATCATAGGTGATTGTTTCGACTCTAGAGATGTACGTGGATGTGAGTTTAACTCTCTAGGAAAGTAAAAAAAAAAAAGATACTATTCTCACAATAAATTTAATGGGAAGAGTGTGAATAAATTATTTTAAATTTGATAAAGATGAAATTCGAATCAATGTTCAATATAATAGAATAGTGATTGTAAACGTTAGTTTAAATGAATTTAAATAAATATTAACGTAATCATGGTTTCACATAGATTCGTATGTAACTTTCTCTCATAAAGATCATTAAAAATGAAAATTTATTTCTTGAAAATAATGATTGACTGTCATAGTACTTCATGTGATGACATAGCGCAGAGATATACGTGGATTTTTTGTAGTTGTGTATGCTTTTGATTGTACTATATTGCACGCTTTTTACAATTTAAACGGAACAAATCATGCTGAACTTGATCTCTAATCGTTTAGAGGCTCTGTGAGTACATAATCTTAAGACATCTAAGTTGTCTCGGAATTTTCTGACCCAATGAGATTTTACAAAGAATCGTTCTATTATTTATGTCTGGTGGATCGATCTAACATTTGCAATGACGCTAAATAGACAGACTATGTTCCAATAGGTGAAGAAATAAAAATATCTAGCAATTTATATTGCTAATGTTATTGTCAACACTTAAGATTTAGTGAGAGAATCGATATAGTAACTAAAGAATTTGATCATGTAAAAATTTAAGAATATACGGATTACAGTTGTCTCGTTTTCAGAGCCTTAGTTGATTTATATTTGAGGTAAGCTCTGAACAAATCTTTCAAGAAAAATAAAAACTTGAATTGAACATGAGAAATCTAAACCTTCCCATCGGTTCCAGATGTAATCTCCAAAAATTCGTTACTCTAAGTTGAGAACAGCAACTTCTAATAAAATTCTCATTCAATGTAAACTGGGGAATATTGCTGTAAACTCCATACAGCGGAAGAACCTTATCGGTAATGTAATTTGATGTTAAACAAGTCTGATTCTATCAACATGTCGAATGAATCAAAACGAAAAAATCTTTGTGAACTTTACAAACCCGAACATGTACATCATTTTCTTTTGTCTTGTATATTTTTGTATTCAGAATAAGACGTATCTCATCATCATTATTCGCAGTAATTTCGTTCGCGTTAACATCTACGACTACTAAAAATCAACGTTCTCCTGAACAAGAATTTTAAGCAAATTTTATCCAGAATATTTCGAATAAAATGGAATATATATCTATCTAGAGATATGATACGACTTTGGGAGACCCGAATTTTGACCATAGGAAATTTTGCTCCAGTCTGAAAGTGAGATCAAAGCTGCAAAAAGAAATCAATTTTTTTAATTAATTGCTAAATATCGTGGTGTTGAGAAGGACGGTGCATTGCTCAGAATTTTTTTTTGGGGGTGTTTGAGATCACTTTCGGACTGGGGCAAAATCCGTGTAACCTCCTGATTATGATGAAATGTTCAACTGTGAGAGCTTTATTGAACAATGGTGTCAATGAGTTCAAATTATGCTTAGTCGATAGAACATCGAACATCACCGCTAAGTTTGTTTGAGACAAAGAATCTATGAACATTGTCAGAATTTTGATCTGTCACACAAACAATGTTCGATTAAATTTAACTTTGTATGTTTAAAACTTGTTTTCTTCTGAAATTACCATAAGCAAAAAGAAAACGATTGTCATCTTTTATGATCTTACTTGCGATTCTTGATTGTGCTAAATTAGTAATTCCCGTATAATCAAAAAACGATGAAAGTGATGAAGCAAGATTAATTAATTTGTCTCGATCCTGTTGTTGAAATGTTGGATTTGTTAGAAAACCATCAAGAAATTCTATAATTGAAATATTATCTATCTTCATATATGTATCGAGATATTTATTTACCACAATAAGGTTTGACATCAATATCATTCCAATTGATTTCTCCACTTGACGCTAATTTAATACTTTCTAAAAAGCTATTTTGTTCTCCATTAGGAAATAAGTCCGAGCCCCAACAGTTTTGATTATTGGCATTAACGATCGATCCATCTATTTAATAAAATATGTTAATAAAAATTCAGTATAGATTGTACGTTGAGAAATTTCTATGCATACCAAAACTAGTGTCTAATATCGACGATGGACGGTCTAACACTTGCTCACGGAATCGACGAAATGAAGCCGTTAAATCAATATTTAAATCATCCAATTGCATTAAAGATGACTAAGAAAATGAATTTCATTTTTTAATATTTATCAAATAAAAAATAAATCGTCATAATCTATCGTATAGAATACACAATTGATTTTTATCCTTATTAAACACATGTATTGAATTTTATTTTAAAAGCGTTTGATAGGAGAAAGACACATGTATATGAATGATGCACTTTGAAATATTCACTGTTAAATCAATTCAAAATTTAACGACTACATCATCAATAGCAAGAAACAACTATTTGATTTAAATTCAAATGACTGTGGTATTTCAAACAAGACCTATTGAATTCTTTCAAAGATTTTTACTTTCACATGATCAACTCAGAATCATTCATAGACAAGGGGACTGATCATTGACTAATTTTAAGTTAACTTCTAATATCTAGTTTTCATCTAAAAATGATCCAAGAGTATTGATTCTATGTTTCTAAATACCATTCAACTGCTACTATACTTGGCAAGTTGTCTAGTCTTCAGATCACAGCTATTGACAGAGTGATATTGCATTGGAAAATCTTACGAATATCTTAATAACTCATGAATAGAAAAAATAATAACTATGAGTAGATCGAAAACGAACAAAGTCACCTTTAGAACGAGCACATTAACGTTTAATGCCAACTGAAGTGTAATTATGCAATATTACCTGTTTAATAACCTTAAAAAACCAATGTTACGAGTCGATTGATAATAGTATGTATATCAACACGTAATGTTGTACCTAGATCTTTGTTTGTACTCATAAAAACAATATCTATCTATCTTGATTCGATAAGAAGTTATTAAACAAACAACAAGAATAGCTTCTCTCTTGAGAGTGATACTGATACTCAACTACTTCATCAATAGTCAAAAATCTATACAATAGATTTATTTGTAACAACATTCGATGTTTATTACTTGCAGTAAAATTTGAAAAGATTCAAGATCGTAACCGACGTTTAAATACTTGTGGATATCTTACTGAATTTTTCTTCCAACTAGTTTAATTTTTTCGAATGAAAACTACGCATATAATTATTTATGAATAACGAAATCATCGATGAATAAAATATTCACACACAATGCCAAAGTTTATCCCTATGCTATAGTTTATCCATAGAAGAATTTAGATCACAACTTTTTCTACTCGATTCAATTTCGAACTACTATTTTATTTGATACATAAGAATATTTATACATACAGAAAGAATATTCAATGTAACTAGAAAATATTCTAAAACTTAGCATGCTTGCATATGAATTATGATTGATTTTAAACAAGGATGTAAATTAAAAATTAGACAGAATTTGTTTTAATGCTTTCGATGAATTTCTTTTTTCAAAACTTTCATCATAGTATCGATTTAAGATTGAAATAAATGAGCCGAAAAATCATAATTAATCTTACGTTTATTGTAGGAGACAATGGTGAATTCGATTCATCAGCCGATGATGATTGTGCTCCGACACTGCTAATCTTACCATATATCATCGGATTATTATTTGTATAGATACCAGGTGGTTGCTGAATTAAAGTAGCTGGTGATGATGGTAATATTTGAGGTGACGGTTGCATGTCTTCGAACTAACGAAAATAGATGTAATTAATCTTTATTATAAAAAGAAAAGTTTTCATTATTTTTTCATACTTTTCTTTTGCGAGAATTAATTTGATTATTACTTTCGGATGATTCATCAACTGCCCAATAAGAACCCTAATGACAATCTCAATAGTGGAAATACATGGAATAATAAATTGTATAATCTTACCTTTCCAGGATCATTCGTACTTCGTTGAAGTCTTTTAAAACATTTATTTAGTGATAAATTATGGCGAATTGAATTCTATGAATATGAAATAAGTCTTATAAAATTCTACATCGCAATATTCTACGATGAAAATCTAACCTTCCATTTTGGTGGAGCTGTACGAAAATACGGATACGAATCGACAATCCATTGATAAATTTCATTTAGTGTCATTCGCCTCATTCTCGTACTATTAATAGCCTGCCGAATCAATGTAACATAACTATAAGGAGGTTTAACATGAGCGTTATCATGAAAAGTTGTGGTTGGTATTTCTATGTCAGTAGCCTCAGTTTTGTGTTGAATTAGTGTAGTAGTAGGTAACGATTGTTTAACTGGTAATGTTGTCGTAGTTGTTATTGGTGCTGTCAATGGTGTTGCTGTTGATGACGATGACGATGATTGATTTTCGCCTATTTGCATGTTCGGCAGCCATTCTATTGATGTTAAACTACTGTCTAATGGAGTAACAGCAGGTGTAGTGATTGCTGATTTTCTTTTACTCTGCGTCTTCCGCACGAGCATAGATTATTCTACAATAAACTCGATATGAGTCAAAAAATATAAGGTCTATCTCTATCTGTAAAAATGAACAACAAAAACGACTAACATTATATCATATAAACAAGTTATTATCAATTGTAAGATTTATATATATATATATATGCATCTATGTTTATCGTTACATGTATACAAAAGAAAATTAATATTGCCCTGAATTTTTACTGTTGGGTTATCTCTTTATTAGTACCATATAGACGATATTCATAAGAATATGCTCGATGATTTCCTAATAAATAAAGATGAACAAATATTCGAAGTAAAGAAAAACAAAATCTTACGACATTCAAGACCACATTTGGGTGACTGACAATTTGTACAAGGTACAAAACATCCCGGACATTTTAAACGATTGCAATCACATCGATCAGTTTGATCCGATGTAAACAGACCAGATGCATCATATAATGGTTTATTTGTACTGAAATGAAAATGAATATTTCATTTGTATGTCTTAGTCTCTATAGAAAACCTATGTTGAATATTCTTAATTAGTCAATGTCATGAGTATTTTATGCATTCGGAAATGTTTGTCGATGTCGAATAGTATCGTTCTATTAATGAAATCGACAAGAAATATTAGGGAAGACTTATCATACTTCCGTTTGTTTGTCTTCTATCTGAATCATATTCGTTTGGACGAATTCATTTTTATTTTACTTCTGTCGTAAGGAATCATCAACAACTAATATTTACCTCGGTTTTTCTTGTGTAGTTGGTTGCCGAGTTTTTGCACGTCTTGATGGAACATTAGCTACATTAACTAAATTCTTTGGACCCGGATTCTTGAAACCAAGATCCTGAAGCACACGTTCCTAATATGAATTATTTAGTATTGATATTTATCTATTGATGAGTATTTCATGTTTACTGCTCGATTTTTTCCTGAACGTTCGTTGATTGCTGAAGGACTTGGTGATGACGACGAAGTTGGATAAAATCCATTGCCTGCATTCATTAATGGAAGATGAGAACGACGAATAGAAAGAATACTATTAGATGATATTGCTGTCGTTGTTGATCGTATAGGCTAGAGATATTTGAAGAAGGAAAATACAAGATAAGATTACCTTCGCAAATAAATAAATAAATAAATAAATAAAATGAATTTAACCAACCGACTCAAGCACGTCGAAAATATTTTTATTGTTGTCATCCATCATCTTGACTACGAACAAGTAAATATAAATAAATCTAAAATATTGCACTATGAAAATTTCTTTGACATGGGTTTCTTTTCTTTTCAATCGATTTCGTTAATCGAATTCTATACGCTTTGAGTATATAAAACGTTTTGTTATTCATTGTGAACAAATATATATATATTCGATATTAGTGTTAGTGAATTTTAATCATCTGTTCGTAATACTATACGAAATAGGATGACGAAAAATTTTTGGGTGGTGGAACTTGACTGTTGCCATCGATCGCCTACGCTGAACAAACATACACCATCAGAAGAAAAAAAAAGAAAAAAATTGTAAGAAAGAATAAAATTTAAGAGAACTTTTTTTTCTTTCGCTCGGCTCGGCAGTCTCTTCCATAGTCACGATTTCCGATAGATGTGTTGATTAACCAATAAATTTAAACTCTTAAAATAAAATTATAAGAAGTTTTAAAAAAACCAATTCAATGACTGATCGATGCATATATATGAACATAGAAGTAAATTTATAATAAACAAATCATATGAAATTAAAAGTTATATTTTTGACAAAAACATATATGAACAAATAAAAATTATCATAGATACCAGTGACATCTTTTCTATAACCTGCAACATATATGTATGAGAGTCGATGTTTTGACAGATTTTATTTTTAATAGAAAAATATAAACCTCTAGAATGTATCAAAATGTATGATAATTAAAGTTTTCAAGAGTATTTTTCAACAATTAAAGATAAAGCACGAAAAATCCATTTAAGCTCTCTTTGTGATAAGAAAGAAGTGCTTATCTTTAGGGCAAACAGTTTCCACTTCGAAAAGAAAGTACTTGATTATTTTCTCTGGTATGATCGAAAAAAGATCAGATTAGAGAACGAATAAAAATAATTTGAAATCATTAGAAAAACACATAGAATAAGCTTCATCTCTCGTTAAACATTTCTTTAATTACCAATATATCAACGTGTAGATTGTTCGAATCACATAACAAAAAGAACAGTTTGCCATACGTATCTATTAATCTTTTATGCCATATAGAAAAAAAAACAGAACTAATAATTTGCGATAAGCAAATGTGTTATTTTGTTTTTCACGTAATTGAAAAATAAACACATAAACCTATAATCAAACAAAACACAATGACGCATTTAAAATCATTTATTAACATATTGACCGTGTCTTGATTGCTGGCGGTTTTTCTTAATTTGGTAGGGGAAAATGACGTGGGGGGAGACCAAATTGGGTTGTTCTACACGATATACACACCCCTTCATAAACACCCACATACGCGCACAACACAGTGTGGGTGCGGGCGACGGCGTACATACCATGTAGAAGCACCCAAAAATGACCGTCAATTGGAAAATGTTCGCATAATGTAAATGAACGAATCTAGTTACAAGGATATGATGAACGCCGATAGGTTTTTTTTAGAGAGAAATCATCTTATTAGAGATTGTTCAGTGATGAATATCACATGTTTTTCAGGTTATTCTTATGCTTATGTGATTACAACCAAAGTATTTAAAGTGAATGAAAACATTAGATGAATTAAATCAAAATATCGACAGAAAAAAATGGAAATCAAATATGGGTTTGCACTCATAAGTTGTGCAAGGCTACCATATCCATACACAAAGGTTAACTCTTTTCTTTCTTTTCTTCTTATTTCTGATGTTTTTGTTTTCACCAATAAATTAGCATCTTCACTTCATTACGCGGGAAATTTTCCAATCTGCGATCATTTTTTCCCTCCAATTAAGAAAAACTGCCCGTAATCAAGAGGTAGCCATTTTAACATTGACATTCTCCTTCATTGTGACTTTTTTCTTTTTGATCACTATAAAACTACATGAAATACTTCTCGAATGAATCAATCCAATCAGTATCGATGAATCTCGACATGTTTCTAGTTGATTGTTTTTTCTACAACATTGTGGATATTTACTATTAGAAAAATTTATTCCCAAGAACACTGAATCCGAATTCATTTCAATCTAAATCGAAGACTAATTCTACTGTTTTCACTACAACATTTCCAGTCTGTGATTCTAATATCCATTTTAGATCATCGTCCTGATTTCTTCGTAAATTCTAAAATGAGTTTCAAGACAAATTAAATAGATCATATGAGACTATCATAAGTGTGAATACTCGCGGATGCTAGAAATTTTAGAGCGATGTACGAATGAATGGAAGAAATATCGCTCTCTGTTTTAAAACGAGTCTCGATTTTTCTCAAAGAATTTATCAAATCATTCTTGTCATCTGTATCTAAAATGTAGAGTTGTCTTTGTCAAAGTAATTCAAAATCACTTTAGTAAAATAGTTTTACGCTTCAAAAGCCAACATTTGAATGCCCAGTCAAATTTTTCATGCTCATTTTCAACCTCAATGTAATAGTGAACCGCCTACCATTAGATAATTTGTAATGAAACAAACTATGACAAATTGAAATCATATTCTCATTCGTACACCATGTGAATTGCTCGTTCAACATGTCATATTGAATGACACATCAATACTGATGAATTTTGTATTGAGTGTCGAATATAGTTCTTAAAAATACATCAACATGTATATATTTCGAATACAACTGACGAGAACATATGATGATATACTGAACAATATAGTGTTACATCACAGATCGATTAATTGAATTTTATTAGTCATGAATGTTCTGGAAATTCAAATAAGAATAATACCTATCCAAAGTTCACTTTCATGTTACACTTCATTTTCTTACATTAGTACTTTCAGTTGAGCTTCTCTATCTAGCTGTGACGTCTTTATAATCTTTTGAGAGTAGAATACAGAGCTCCGCGGGACGACAAAAAATTTGTCCCGTCCCGTCCCGCATCCCGTACCACCTTATCCGGCCCGTCCCATCCCGCTTTATTCGCTTTTTAGGGTCCCCGTCCCGTCCCGTGTCCCGCGCTACCTGTCCCGTCCCGTCCCGCATTTATTAAGATGTCGAGTACTGTTAGAAATATAAGAATAAGTGCTAAAACATTTTCGACATGAAGCAAAGCCTTCAATTCGTTTAGAATGACCATGATGATTAACGACCGCAGGAAAACCAAACGTATTCCAGCAACCAGACGTTCGTTTACCCGTATTTTCTAAAACCACATATTCATTGGGCTTTGTTTTAAGCATAATTCACAATTGAGAACATGTAAATTTATCTGAATTACGATTTGAAAACGATGGATTGATCAATAAGACATTGAAATCACAGGAAGTAATATTTTGTCCACGTGAAATGGCAATTGGTGACAAAATTTCAGGAGAAGACATTATTTATTTATTCGTTAAAACAACAACTGCTAATGTCTAAAAAAACAAAGATATTATTTCTAAATAATAAAAAAAAGATCGGAATGCCGTAAACAATAATTACAATACAATCACTGTATTGATTCAAACAAGTGATATATTATCATTGTGTGAAGACAAGCAATCGAATGACCTCTAACGTCGAATGCGTAACTCAATACATACATGTCGCAAAACTGCAATGAATGCACAATACTTAATGCCAATTGTGCTTGTATGAACTTGGCGGGACAGAGAATTTAATTGATCTGGTCCCGTCCCGTCCCGAGAGGAATAAGTTCTGTCCCGCTCCGTCCCGCCATCTTTTCATTTTTACTGTCCCGTCTCGTCCCGTCCCGTCCCGGGACGGGACTGGTCCCGCGTCCCGCGGAGCTCTGGTAGAATACATTATCAATTGTTTTCTTTTTCTTCTTCGTCTCGATATCCATCCATGTAGATGAAGTCATGAACTGTAATTGGAATAGTTCAAAACAACTATTTGACATTATCCTACATCAAGAAACATCCATCTTATATTTTACTTCAATGATTCTATTGCTTTTGGTTTGTGTAGCCATGCTTGAGAAGTATTGTCATAAGTACTATTCATTGAGTTATGTGACACGGATACGTCATGGTTTTCTTGTTGTTGGCAAGTCACACGACTTTGTCAAGTTGTTTTTGTCATGTCTACTTTTATAGATGAACGAACGATTCAATCTAATCATGACGCTCTGACGAATCATAGAGTCAATTTCATCATGGTGCTCGATAATAATCTACACTATCAATTACTTTGTTCATATATTCACTACTACATCAGTCTAGATACTTCCCAAAGATATTACCATACAAATCTCCTACAAACTACTATAGGTAGCATAAAAATAAGCAAGGACTCGACATTGCCTTGATACCTCTCACATACAAAAAGAAATACAGAACTCGACTATTGAAAATCTCTTTTAGAAGTTTTTTTTTTTTGCACATGAAAAACTTTATCAAAAAAAAAAATACTACAGAAATATATTGTCTCTCGTTAGTTAAATTCATCAACTAACGGAATACAGTCTTGCAGTCGAATAAGAAATTCGACGAAAAGTCACTTCAACTATCGATATGATTAACATTGGAGAAAAAGATCTTTTGAAGTGGGATCTAGCAGGAAATGACACTGTCGATGCATTAGATACTGTAAACATATTATTCTGAACATTTCATGATTTCAACTCCTATGAATAGAAAGACATTTGCTAATTGATTTTTACTTTGCATTCATAAAAATAGAATCAAACTCATGAGAAATATATTAAAACCTTATGTTTCCGAAAATAAACTATGCCGAATCACAATGTATTGTTTCTTGTAAAAAAAAGAACATCTACACCAATGTTTCTGACGCTATTCAGTCAATAGTTCATATTTATCGAAAAAGAATCAATTCGAAAAATAAAATCACTCACATGTGAGTGATTGTTAAGAAAAAGAAAAGTATAATGCAATTGATTTATTATACAGTAACAAAGTTAATCTTGTGATATAAAAAGTTGTACTGATTTGATTACTACGAAAAAAATCCAACTTAACATGAAGTTACATATCAAAAGCTTGAATATCACTGTTGTAATTTTGAAAATCTTCGATTGTACATTGTTCTCGGTTTCCATTGCTTTTGAAACATTCATATTTACCAAGAGGTGATTAATGTATTTTTGAGTTTCGAAATGTAAAAAAGAAAGGGAAGAATCGAAAGAAAATCAATCAAAGTATGAAAGCTAACTATGTTAAAGCGACATTGGTTTGAATTTGCATGTTCTGTTGAATTATTCGGCATAAACAATATTTTTGTAATGATGCGAACATTTTATAAATAGAAATTCAATTAAATTTCATGCATAGATAATCAATGCAATATGTAGAACTTCGTTCCTATCGGCTAAGATTAAGGACACAAACTATATTCTATAATTTCAAATACTATTCAAGAAATGCACATAACTTATTTTTGATCATAGTCAAGATTTCTAACGATTTCAAATTAGAATATGTTTACAGATTCTACTGTTGAAATCAATGAATTGTATAGAACAATCAGATTTGTCTTTAACAATTCGATGAAGAAGGATTTAATAAGCTGTTTTGTTTCCTAATAAACCCTTAGAACAACTAAGATTCACATGATTTGATTTGATTCTTGATCAAAGTGTAATCATGTCGATGTAATCAATTTTTGTTGAGTGACTCGATTATTTCAATTGTTTACGGACAGACACAAACATTCTAACATTCCGCAACTGCTTCATTGGAAGAAATTCAATTAGTTGATAGGCGAATTTACAGTGGACATTCGCCTATTGACAAAGTTTCAACCACCCAATATTCTCTCACCAGATTTTACAGATATCTTTTCTTCTTCGAGAATAAAAAAAAACTATTCTAGTAATATTCGTCACGATATCATATGGTTCAATTAAATAAAAATATTTCCATGCTTTATAAAACTTCAGATTTTAGTTAAGGTCAATGTTGATAATATGCGATAAGAAATTTTTCAATAGAAGAAAAGAAAGTAATATATTTTTTGTATTTACAATTTATCAAATTATCTCAGTTTATTGTCGATCTGAAGATATGATATTAGTAAATCGTAGTTTGTCATGCATTCACTGGAATTTTTAGAATTTATGAATAAAGAAGTAATGGTAGTTAATTGTTAAGATTTCGCTATAAGTTATTTTACAAACATATGTAGACATCAACAATACAAGTTTGTACTTTATCAACTGCAGAAAAACTACATTCTAGTTTTTTGCATTGTACTCATTATTGTTGACGACAATACTGGTTGAAATTTCTTGCAAGTTTCATGATAAACAAATCTTCATCCTGTAATGACTTCTTATGTGAATGATGCTTGAGTTTTACGAACAAACAGAAAGTACTTTTGCATATCGAGGTAAAGTCACATTAAACAGCTGAAAGTTTTGCAATACCAAAAAAAAGAAAAAGTTAATTCTGTACGTTTATAATACACAGATCTAGATTCTTTATAAATTCTATGAATTATATTTCAAGTTGCGACTAGTTCATTCTAATGAAATATTCATCGTAGTTCTTAGTGTGTAGGATGATGCTGTTTGTTTTTTGTTCTGTCTTCGTACTCTTTTTGAGAATGTCTAAGAAAATGGCTTTCGTTAATATTTCATTGTAACTATTTGAAAGACTATAAAGCGATATTTTCTTTGCTAGTTGTATGTATCAAAGAGTATTGTTTAGATACAGCGTTCTTGGATTAGGAAGTGTTGTTCATCCATTAATTATACTAGAGAACATAAGTATGTACTATTCAGTGACTATCAGAGTATAAAAGTCAGGTTTCCATAAATTTATAGAAAAACACTTGGTCTATTCTTAGTCGTTCGTATAAAAACCAGCGTATTGAATGTTAATAATAAATAAATAAAAATAATATTCCGATGACATCTTCGAATCTATGTATATATAGACCTCATGATGTTGTGAAAATGCATAGTATATGTCTGTGAATTTACACAACATTCATTTATTTATCATACGATGAAAACTCTGATTCTTGGATTTATGTGTGCGTGTTTATGTTTTGCAACTGTTATACTTGGGGATAGACGATAGTCCTTCTAAAAGCAATTATACTATGTGTGATATAAGATATTTCTTTTCCTTCTAGATGACGCTTATAAGAATATAAACATTCCTTGGTGCATGCTATAGAACGATGAGAGATATAGAGCAGACTGTTAATGTCCGATGGTCGGTCACGTTTTTCTTGCACGATCGTTGAACGTGCCATCGAACAAAGATGTAATGCATGTGCATGTCGTTTTTTAAGTCTTTTCTTTTGTTCATGAAATAAATTTATTTTAAATGTTCCTGTTGATCCATGCAGATGTTCTAGATTTTATGTGGTAAGTTTGATCTTGCCTATTGAATTCGAAAAAAATTATTTGTAACTCCAACAAAAGAACTTTTCTTCTCGTGCATTTTTCTTTTCTGTCGATCGCAAAGTCAGTTACTCGTTTGAGGAGCAAGAGCATAGATGAAAAAAAAACGAGTGCTTTTTACTGTTCTGTTTATTGTCATTCGTCTTTGCGACGAAGTACACGAAGGAGGACGAGAAGGCATAGAGTACATCGGTTAGTAGTTTTTTAAAGCAATATTCTTTTTCCTTATATATACTAACTACAATAGCACATCCAGTATTTTTAAGCAAGATTTCTATTTCAATCTTATGATAAATTGTTGAATATGAGTCAGAGACAATGTTAGTCAACTATATTTAGACTGACTATAAATAGAACCCGAGGCAATCATAATTTCTTCTTCTGAACTAATTATATCTTTATTGTATATTCATAGCGAATAGTATTTTAAATTTAAATGGATTATTTACACAAACACACATACTTAATATATGTAATGATTATTGCATGTTAATGACATGCTTCATTGACCGATCTTAATGACGGAAGGGCATCTGTTTTTCTCCTTGAGATACACCTATATTGAGATAGTTATGCGTAAAAGAAATGTTGACAAATATTATATTATATTCAAATATTTTCGTAACTTTCAATTGTATTATGCATCTATATCATAATTAGAATGTGTAAATTTAGTAGCAATCCAAAAGAGAACGAATGAGTCAGTTAGCATTAAAGAGAAAAAGAAATTTCTCTTGTAGAATAGTCATTAATTATCGAAATAACGAGATGGAGAACAGACTTTTTCTTGTCTTTTTAATATTACTAGATATAAGAAGAAAAATAAAACATTATGTTGAAAAATCAGACGAATCATATGGAAAATGACCGAAAATTGAACACACAAATGCATGGAATTAAAAGAAAACAAACGAAGAAACGCTACAGACTACTATTAACATGTGCCGTCTGTGACGGGGATGCTCATGGTAAATAGAAGTTTATCTATATCTCTGGTGTTTCGCATTTTTATTGTCATTGTTATAGGTTATAATTTTGATGCCATTTCATGTGAATCTTGTAAGGCTTTTTTTCGTCGAAATGCATTAAGACCACCGGTAACGATCGTTTCTTTTTTGTCCTATGACAAACATTCTATTTTATTTATTTTTTGTTCAGGGAAAACTAAGATGCTATGGTAATGGTCAATGCAATGTTTCGTTTGATCAGAGAAAACGATGTAAAAAATGTCGCCTAGAAAAATGTCTACGAAAAGGTAGGATGAATGTAATCAATTGACTTCTTTGATTTTCCTCTATTGTGTTGAGGCATGCGAAAAGAATGGATACTTACAGATAAAGAGTAAGTTTTATTTTTAGGATTTTTTTCTAAGCTATACAATGAAAGAAATCTTTTAGAAAACAAGAAAAACGTATTAAAATCGAACAAAATCGTCGATTGAGACAACGTCATACTCTTGATGATGATGATGATAATGATGATGATGATGATGACAATCAACAACAACAAGAACAAAAAGAAAGAGTAATGAGACAACAAATAGATGAAATCAAAAACAAACCTTACGATATCTTTTTAGTCTAATACAAATAATATTCCGATGACTTTGCATAGTGAACACGTACCAGTTGTCAATCAAATATCTCTATCCGATGGGGATTATTTAAAAATTGATTTCCTTCACAATGCATATAGTGAAGCAGTTAAATTAAATCAAACAGCTGGAATATGTCAATATCCATTAATTCAGCCAATACGATCGACAGTAGAATTATTTCGTGTACCAATTTATATTTCATCAATGCGTTTAATAACGTTTTTTAAACAGATACCTGAATTTCAACAATTAGATAGAGACGAACAAATTTATATTGTTAAATTAAATACAATAACAATAGCATTTCTTCATGCCATGCATATTTACGATTGTAAAAACGAAATCTATCATGAACCTGAAACAAATGATCCTATATATTTAGAGAGTGATTGGATGAATACAGTCAATAAAGAATTTCATTATGAAATCAAACGTATACAAAATAATTTCATTCATATGAAACAAGTCGATGATAGAATAATAAAACTTTTCTTCTTAATTACACTTTTTTCAACTCATGTTAACGTTAAATATTCAACAGGAAATATAAATATACTAGATATATTCAAAGTACAAAATGTTTTTGTTGAATTATTTTATAAATATTGTTTACATCATTATGGTTTTTATAAAACATCGATGTTATTCTTACAATTCACATGTAATATTATGAAAATACAAGATCTCATTACTGAACTTAAAGCAACAATATACGATTACATCGATGTCACACTATTAACACCAGTTATGCAAAGTCTATTGTAATCATTTATTAAACTTTATTATTTGATGGATTATATTAAACTTTATGAAGTTTTATTTTGAAAGACTATTTATTTAACTTATGTTTGTCTATTATCGATGGAAAATTTATTGAGCAATTAGTTACGAATTCTTAGACATATTTTTGAAAAAAAACATAACATACGTACATGTCATGAACATTATTGCACTATACATATATATGTTTACAATTACCTCATTCTTTTAACAGATTTTACAAAAAACAAAGAACAAATCTCAGATGTAATACTACCATGGCATGTATGACGTCGGCAAAAGGCTTGCTTGATACTTTTGCTAGATTAATCATTGAAAACCGTCGTGTATATTCACAAAAGTACTATCTTTGAGTTGAATAAAGAAATGAAAAACTTCTGAATGCAAGCTCTTAGCAGTTGAATGTGGATGTACTTCTATAGGCATTGACGTGCGTGTATGCATAAGTGTTGATGTAGATCGCTAGTAGTTATATGTGAGTGTGAATCTTAATGTAGATTCTGATGCGTGTACCACTGTCAGTGTAATTAGAGAGCTAGTTTTGATCCCTGGATGACTAACTCAAACTTAAATCCACATATTCAGGTTGTTTCCATCCATGAATAAAGAATCATAGTAGATTTTCTTACCATCAGTTGAACGATAAAAGATCAAAACGATAATTTTATTGTGAAAAAAAAAACAAGTTTTATTATCTCAAGAACATTATTGTTTATTTCCAAATGTGCGCATCGTGTGAAAAAAGGTACTTATTGAGACCGTATCCAATTGATATAATAAAAATTCACTTTTCGATCTGTACTATTAATCGATGGGTCACGTTTAGTTTCCCAGGGATTTCTATCGGTTTCGGTATAGTTCTGATGCTGTTTCAGAGTCACAAATTTTCATGAGAAATGTCATTTTCAGTACGATGAACTCCGAGAGGAATACTAATTCCATCCATTCATCCTGGTTATTTCCAACCATTTTCAGCAGGAAATATTTGCGAGATAGGAAGACAACGACCGAAATGTGTTACTGTTTCGGCAGCATCTGCACATCAGAATCATCATCCTTGATTATGTACGAATAATAAGAGAATCGAAATTATTTGAATTTTATTCACAATTTCTTGGAAATTATTGATGAATGTTACGTTTCGAGTGTTAATCGATATGATTTATTATATTCTACATAAATACAGAAACATTGTACGTTACACAGTTACTTAGGTTAGTAATGAATAAGAACAACGATTGGAACGATCATATTCAACTGAACAGTAAATATTTTATTTGTAATGATGTTTTAGCTACAGGAGATAATACGAGTATGTCTTCTAATAAGAATTAATTTATTCATTGTCTCTATTTATGTGTTTCCAATTTAAAACACTGATTCCCTTTTGTTCGAATAGAAAATTGATTAAACATATTTTGTTTGTTTTGAAAAGTATACACTAAGTGAAAAAAAGAACTTAGTAGGTAAATAATTGGTTCGTTTGTCTCCATTCAGGATATTGATTGATAATTTTTCATTACAGAGAGCATAATTCATCGTCTTTGCTTTTGGTAGTATCTAAATTGAATGTAAATGTTATAGCGTTTCGAAGACTCATACACGAATGTATGCCGAAAAACGTTTCAATAAACTCTAGATGATTAGAGTTTTCTGATAAGGATAATTGTCTATAAAGAAGATAATGTTTCTATTTGATTTTGAACAGAAACACTTTATAATTTTATTTTCTTATTGATTCAATTTTTTTTACATGTATACATAATTATAATTCTGATTAAACTGTTAAATCAATCTGTCAACATACAGATTTTTACTTCAGAAAAACGAATTACATCGTGAGCAGTCAAGGATCATTGTATCCCGCTAGAGTTCACTTGTCTTAGTTTTCTATCCCGACCTTGGTCACATAAATTTTATCTGACGTTCGCTTAAAATACCACAAATATATCGACAATGATCTAAGTTAAATTAAGAGATTCGATGAATGAAACAAGATCTTTTCCTGTTTGAAAATTTATCACGAGTAAGTCTTGACATGTTTTTAAATATTTCATTGAATACGCTAGTAGAAAGTTCAATATCTGAAATCGTTCTCAAGTCATATTGTTATCGACTTCTCTTAATCATGTCTTATCATCATACAAAAAAAAAAAAAATCTAAATTCCAACGGTCATCAACAGGTGAAAATACTATGTATGATTGTCGAATGACTATATCGCAAAGATGATTTCTATTTTACGTATTAGCAGTTAATCGATTCAATGATAACAGTTCATCAGTTTTTGCTTGTTTCATGTTAGTAAATCGTCAACATATGAAAAAAATGCAACTGCAAAATTCAGTAAGTATTCGCGTGACCTCTTATGTTTCTTCTAACAATGTAGTTTCAAATGAAAATGAATTTATTTACTTTTCTCTTCATTAATTATAATCATAAGAAAATAAAATAGCACTAAATTATATCAATGTGTCATGCAAACTATTCTGTACGAGCGTTGTTTACTTCTCAAAGTTTATTGCGTTTAGATGACGCTAAATCAAGAATGTATAAATATATAATTCATTTCTAGTGCTAATTATTTAGCTACAAAAATCTCGGTGAGTGTCTTGATTATTGATCGTCTTCCTTGACACATAAAGTTTTGCTTCTTATTTTAGATATTTTATAACACATTATGAAAAATAATTGTTATCCAAACATTAAAGCGTTGTAGAAACATGAAAGTCATCATCTGATATTTTCAATAACTTTGTGTCATTTTCGAAAACTTTAGTCTCAGTAATAATTAGTTACACCTTAGAAACTTTCTTTAGTACAAAGCATTGCACTAACTCGTCGTTGTCGACAAATGAACAATACATCTCGTTTATTGTTCTCACAAAAGAGTGTAAGAAGAGGAGCATGCCTTGCATGTTAAATGAAAATTGCGCTTGATACGATACTAATATTCTATTCCGATATCAACGACTAGAAAAGAGAAGACATTTTCTTGTTACAGTATTTTAAGTTCGTTCTCCGATTATTTTGTTCAGAAAAACAAAAAGCTACTCTATTCTTTTATATATGATATGAAAATATATGTTGGGGGCGAAATTGGGATTCCAATTTTGACCGGACAAAATTAAGATCCCAAGATTGACCAGGAATTTTTCGGACAAATTTGGGATTCCAATTTTGACCGGACAAAATTAGGATTTAGTTAGAGATGAATTCCTGATGGTTTACCCTTGGTTAATAATAAACATTTGACTATATCATTATAAATATTTTGCTTCATTAAGCTCTTGTCTCTGAACTTTCGACCTAATAAATTAATATTCTTTTCCAGTTGTTCATAAAAATTCAATACACTATTATTTGTTTCGACGGTTGCCGAATTCGATTGGGACAATTTTTTGGTTAAATGATACTACGTAAATTTAAACTACATCTCGACACAACCCCTAGAAACACATTTTTTCTTTTTCTCCAATTCAACTTCACTTATCGTGAAGCACGTGTTTGTTTAAATTTATCTCTAACTAAATCCTAATTTTGTCCGGTCAAAATTGGAATCCCAATTTTGCCCCCAACATATATATGTGTAAAAAGACTTATCTTATGAAATACAATCGTCCACTATGTGTAATAAAACGATATTAATAATAATCTAGAGATGGACAGGCTCAGTATGAATAATGAAAAATTGGCATCTACATTTAGTATTAAAGTCAAATACGAATTCTATCACAATATACATATTTATCTGTATTAAATTTCAATCGTTCGCTTAAGATTGGTAACAGTATGGAGTCATACTACTGATTCGAAAGATTCTAATGTGTCCTGCTGTTGTTTCATCGACATAAGTCTAGTATTTCATGTTATCATTGATTATATTGTCGAATAAGAAGCATGCAGATCGTGTTGATTTTCGTTGTACTAGTGTTTCTCGGAGAAACTATCCTATCTAGATAAGTATCAGATAATTTAACTAGCGAAAAAAAAAGTTTTATGACGACGATTCGCGATAGGCTATTCCTAATTCAAATGATATTCTTATTTTTAAATCGATGAATATCTACATTTGAAAGTAATTATTTTCAAATTCCTCGTTGTTTCAAATCATTATGACAGAGTTTTGATATTTGTAAACAAATTTAAGTTAAGATTTGCACATATGTTTTTCGTAATTCATAACTAAAAGTCAATGCTCTCTTATTTCGAGATTTACATGTAAAATAATGTTAATTCGATAGTAATACATTGGTTTTGAACAATTTTAACATCTACTAAAAAAATAACTACGAGAAAAAAATTCTCTCGTTTTATCGTCATGATAAAATCGACAAAACACTGACACGTACAAATAATGATAATCATGTTGGAATTTATTCATGAGAAATTATTTTGTCGTTTTGTACCACACATATAACAATAATGAAACGGCAAGATTTGATAGAAAAAGAACATGTACTAACGTAAGATAGCATAACTTTCATACAAGACAAAACGTTGTGAAATTCTTTTATTCGAATAAAACGAACATTAGATCACATCGTTAATGTTCCTATTTGAAAATGATAGTATAATACACAGTACGTCGATGATTAGATAAAAAAACAGAGAATAGCGAATTCCATTGTACACCCTTAGTACATATGAGTAGTATCATAGTGAAGAGAAATAGAAATAATTCGTTTTTGATTTGTAATATTTAATTCATAGGTCAGATAAGTAAAGAAACAGTTTAAAATATATTCCAAATTATGAATTGCACATGTAAGGCTTCACACATTGTAAATGATTGTCCAATAAATAGATGATTAGCAGTTTAACAGCAAATTGAGGGGGTTTTTCTTCCTGCAACAAACTCTTGATATCTGATTGTGTATAATTTAATACGATAGAATTTATTCAATTATTATCATTTGAAAGATGCCAAATCCGAAGGAGAAATTTACTATCAGATGATGTATCTTACTGCATTTCTTCTGCATACTTGATTTTCTGAAACATGTCATTTCAAGAAGAAGAATTAACTGAATTGATGAAATCGATTGAACAGACATATTAATTAACAATAGATTTATAGAAAAATATCAGAATTTAACAATGAAGTTTACAATTATTTAAGATATTTTTTGTTCCATAGATCATATTTAATGAAGAATTTCTTCTTTGTGTGGAATGCGCAGTGAGAAAGAAAAGATGTCTTAAGTGTCATTGTAGCATGCGACATGAATACTGTAATTTATCAAGGAATGATCATAGGTAGAAATACATTAACTTACATTTTACTTAAAACTCTTGATAATCAAGAGGAAGGAAGTTCATAGAAAGCAATGAGACTTAATTAATATCCAGATCTTGACCTTACATAGATCAACTGTATCTTTTACAGAGACGAGAAACATCGTCAAGTTGTCTGCTACAATCTATGATAGTATCTTATGACTTGTGAAGGACTTTTCAGCTTCTAATTAGTTAGCGAACAGGATCATACTACCATTAAAAAAAAACTGAAAGCTGGAATAGATATCTAACGTACATTATAATGTTTGAAATTTCTTAATTAGTCTTTAAACAACACCATGCATATGTTGAGATCAATACAAAATCGAATAGAAGAAACATGCCGAGTAATCATGATTGTTAATCTACTGAAGTTCATGAATGAGATATTTAGCAAATTTCTGTTATTTAGACCATATTAGATCACGAAATTCTTTTCAATTTCCGTTAGAAATTGTTTTCTTGTTTTCTTGTCTATGAAGAGTCATATGTAATTTTAATTCAACTTATAAACACAAAAATATAATCATGCGAAAGTTAAAAATAGTTTTTCATACTTGACATTTTGATCGATAACTTTCTCATTGGCGTAGAATTGTTTGAATATTATTTTTTATTGCACATTTGTTTTTTAATTCTTTTAATTCTCTTATTGTAAGTATGCATGATATATTTTGACAGATTCTTAAACATACATCGACATCTCTCATAAAACTCACTTTTTGTTTTTACTTAGGACATGACTTCATACGTTATGTGTCCTTCGGTTTTTCCATTGTTAGACTGTTCGAACTTTTAAATGTCTAGAACTCATCGTCATTAACTACATAGGATAAGCGATGTATTCAAGTTTGATTGTTAATCAATTTTATTTTTATACTAATCTATTCTAGGTGATGGTCGATTGTCAACTATTGTTGTGTTTAGCAGAGAAAAAAGATACAATCAATGAATTCGTTTTTCTACCAATGCATATCATATCTTGAAATATTTTTATTTTAACTAATAAGAACCATGTAAATAGATGATGTGTCAAGTAAAGGAAATTGAGTTTGTTTGTTCAAGAAATTAATGAGACATTTCATTGAATTTGAGAAATCCATCAATCTATTCGCATGTAAAAAGAAAGATTAGTTTCATTAATTGAATGTAAGAAAACATATATCTTATTACGTAAAGTGAAGTATAGATTAAGAAACATTGTTTTCTCAACCTTCTGATACTGATGTCTGAAGGCGCTCTGTTTCCTCATTATTCTCATCACTTGTAAAGTTGTTTTATCTATGAGTTGGAAAGCTTATGCAAAAAAACAAATAGTACGAATCCAACAAAAATCTATGGTAAAGACGAATGTGATCGACGTGTATCGCATCGAGAACTAAAATGACTAGTTCAAATACTTTAACATAGAAATATACTCGTAATAATCAGCAGCGTTCATTGAGTACAGATGTTTAATAAAGATTGAAATAGTATCTGTTTTCTTCGTTCGACATAGATTTTTTTTCTCTATTATCTACTTTGTCTAACTCTTTAACTTTACTAATTACGAACATATATAGAATAAGAAATGGTTTTAATTTTCTTTTTCTTTCTCAATATGAAGCAAATGTCCGTTAAAACATCATCAATGTGCAAAAGTCTCTTATTTAAGAAATCAAATCTTCGAAGAAAAATTGTTTCTCGTCAATAATTAAATTTGCTTTCAGATAATTGAAATTGTCTAAAATAGCAAGACTAAAAGATGATGACCTATGACAAATAACAACTGAGAATAAAAATTCTTCAGATTCATCATTTTATGTTAATGTATCAAATATTAATAAATCAATGCATTAACAAGAAACAAAAACTCACTTAAAGTGATTTCAATGTCATCCTATGTGAATCCTGTCAAGCATTTTTTTCCGTCGTAATACACTACGAGCATATGTAAACTAATTTTATAAGAAAGTAAAAAATATTTTTTCTATTGTTAATCATATGAGGAACATTTCATCGGATCATATCGATTTTTCTTCATTATAATTCGATTCAACAAGAAAAGAAATCTCGAATGTTTTGATGTCAATAAATTGTGGGTCAAAACATAATGAATCACTCAGTATGCATTGCTTTTCAATCACAAAGACGTGCAAGAAAAGATTCTCCAACGAAACTTGATCGTTGCATTTTTAACAGTTAGAACTATGTATAAACCTGTTGAGTTTTCGTCGTATTGTTTAGTTCCGGTGGTGACAAACAGTAAAAATTCAGTTATGAGAGCAACAACATTTTTATCCTATTGCATCTCGTTAAATTTAAGAAGAAAATCATTTCTTGTCAAAAGGAAATACGTGGTATTTTCTAAGATATCTGCAAATACAAATATGATTCATTCAGAGGAAAGGATTGCAACGTCGTTGCACTTCGAATCAACTAATGTTATTTTACAAACCGTTAAGAAAAAATGATTATTCTTCACATGGATCTAATAGAAAAAGAAAATTAACATCATCAATTATGCTTTGACGAAAAATATTTTCTACTGAACAAAAAAAATAATCAGAGACAAATTTTCAAATCAATCCAATGGTCTAATATAATAATTGCTTAAGAAATAAATATTCTGTTACACATTACAACTACGTAATAGATGATCTAGATGTCGAGGTCAATAAAAATGTTTTATTAACTTCAGAGAAACAGAAACGAGAGACAATAGAAATACCAGGAATGAACAAAAGTTACTAACGACACTAACTTTTAAAGAGAAACATGTATATGATTCGTCGAAAGTCAATTCGAGATTGGCCTAGTTTTTGATTCGCTCATTCTTAAATTAGACTAGCTGTATCTCGCATTGATCTTGAGCCTGATATTGCACACTAACATATACGTATAGATTGATGACTCGTACAACAAAGTTACCGAACACAAAGGAAACAAACAGTAGTATAATCATATTGTCAATGCATTACATATTTATGTATCTTATTGTTAACTTGATAGAACAGTTCCAAATCATGAGTTGATTAATCTCATAGTTATATCGATCTTCGTGTCACATTTCTATTCTTTAACGCACAGACTTTGCTGCACAACTGTTCCTTTTTTTTTAAGGCTTTTAATATCATATTTGGAAAAAGTGTGAAATTATACTTTTATCATCCGTTGAATTTGATGTATTCGGTAAGAAAAACGATTGTATTTAGTATCGAACAAGTTTCGACACACTCTGAATTTTATTGTACACGAAAATCATTGAGAAAGTATTACGAGTGACGTCAAATAACCAATTTTTTATTCGTGACTAATTAAAGTTGTCTAGTTTTTTATTTTTCAACATGTTTAATTCGAAATTAATCTTCAAATAATGATATGATGCTTTCCATACTCGTATGATTCATATATGTCGACCATTGTGTTAACTTCCTAATGTTTTTCATTACTGGAATATGCATGATGTATCTACATTTATAAAATTGATTAATTGTTTGTTTTATTTCTAAAAATTATTAACGATGTCTTCCTTCTTAACTTCGTGTCTTACCCATTCATCAACTATATACTAATCGAAAATGAATTACAAGAAATTCGTGGAAAATTTTGATTCGAACTCTGTGATTTCAGTATCATTTTCTGATCTGTGAAATCTAGTTAATCATCGATGGTTATGTTAGTTTTACTTTCCTGGATATCATTGAATCCGACATTCATCATCTAAGCATTAAGTAGATTTTGTCGATAAAATATTATTCTAGAACTAGTTTAAATATCGTAGTAATGATCATTGTCATATGACTAGTTCAAATAGAAAATCCTGTAAAATATGTTGATTAGTGAAATCTTGTCGAATGAGTAAAGTGATTTCTATTTTATTTCATATTCATATCTTTTAAAGTACACGTTAAGACTGGATTTCTGTCGATGACGAATTATGTGATTTCATCATTTTATACACGAACCCTTCTAAAATTCGATTCTTATTCGTCGATTGTGTCGCTGTTACATAAGAGAAAAGTTCGTCATTTCGTTTGCTGTTTATAATAAACTAGTTTATTAATTTTTAAATTTCATCTTTTGCTAGACACAAGAATTATTTCATGTTGCCGTAAAATTATATTCTTCTGTATGGTTCAAACTCTATCATATCAAATTCGACGAGAGTGTCTAGGCAAAACATTGTTCGACATTTTTATAATGGTACTTACCGAGGAAATATGGATGATAATTTTCAGAAAATTCTTAAATCGTATGCTTAATTACTATCTGATGTAATGTCAATATAAATCAACACGTCTTTGTTGTATATACAATATGATAAGATATCTGTATGTGTTGATTATTCAGTTAAAATGATAATAAGAAAATACATCCTGTATTTCTTGTGTCTAGTAAAATATATATGTATACATAATAGATGATTACAATTATATACTCAATTCTTAAAGCTATATACAACTAGATGATAATTGAAGTATGAGTAATCGATTGTATGATGTTTTGAACTCAAGGTGTCAAGTATCTCAGTGTGAAACATGTGATAAGATAAAATGATTGGAAGTCTTCTTTTTATGATTATTTGAAATCGTAGGTGATTATCAATTTTTGATTGACAGTTTGCTATGTTCACAATTAGTACCTATGACGATTAAATTAATTGTGAGAATTGAAATAAATTTTGAAACTCTCACGTACAATCAATATTTACGCTAACATGAATCATTAATAGTTAAGTTAAAATCAGCCATTGACATTCTTTTCATTTGAAAATATCCAAGAAAAAAGATAGAATTGTGTTCTATCTAATAAATTCTATTCAATTTATCTTACATGATTCATATCTGAATTCTATTTTTCTTTTCAAAAGATTTTGAATACCAACAAAATACGAATACAAATTTAATTCTTTAATAAGCCTTTGAAAAATAGATGCTGATAGTATCATTTTATAATTGACTCATAGGGTACCTTCGTTTTATCCTAGTCTAAATTGACTGTATCTACGATGAAGTATTTTAGCGAGTACAGTCGTATATGTATACATGTATCGTATAGAGAAAAATAAATTATACGTATCAATCACTTCATATCATGGATAATACTCATCAACGTCGAGCGCCTCTCTTATTCTCTGACAAATAACATGTATACTCTCAGTTGATTCTACAATAGAGGCGGAAAACCAGACACATTTTTTCACATGAAAAAAAAATGTTAAAATTATTAACAAAAATATCCGTTTCGTGAATATCGATCAGTATAATGACAATGACAATAAAAAACTTAAATGTAATTGATATATTAGAAATGAATTCAACGATGGAGAAGAAAATTTCATCGATATTTAATGAAGGAATAAGAATGTTCGATCGAAACAGAGTCAACTTTGAAAAAAATCAAATCATTTTATTTATTTTTCTAATAACATACAATTCTATGATATGATGATACGCTTACCGTTTATATAATTAGAGACAATACTACGAGATTTTTACGGATTTCCTACCAGTTATATAAAATTTTTATCAATGATTTATTCTTACAATGAAAATAGGTTTTAAATCGAAAGTTGACAATCAATTTTTTTTTGAAAATACATTACTGTATACAATGGGAATAAATTATCTTTGCCAAAATTATATACGGAACACTTGTCTATGACAAGCGTCTTAACAGTGCACATTCTTTACTAGTCAATAATTTTATATTTCTTATAGTAACAAAAAAGAAGTAAAAAAAAATAAAATTGAAGAAAATCGTCAATCGTAAAATGCTTGCGAACCTAATTAACAACTCTATCGACATACTCACACTTATGTAAGGTATAACTATTGATTTATGTGTTTCATTTCTTTAGGCTAGAACACATGAGACTACTTTCGACGATTGATTGTCTACTGAAACAGTCGTCGCATAGAGAATATCATGCATTACTGAGTTTGTTTCGAAAAAAATTTCAACAAATTCAAACAGTATACAGTGAAGCACATATAGTGAGATTATTGGCATTCCTCTTCATTACCAATTCATTTAACACTTGAATTAATAAGAATTCCAATATATCTAAGAAATATTTCTGAATTTGAACTATTCGATTCTGATGCTTGTGTTACATCGTGATTCGACTTAGATTTATTAACTCGTCGTATTCATGCGTATCGTTTTATGACATGATCCATTCATTTACTAGATGAAGAATTTCATAATGAAGTAACAACTACTTCTACAAAGTAACCAATACAAATAACTACTTGAATATGATCATGTTATCGTAAAACTATTTCGTTTATATAAATAATACTATATATACATATATAAGAAAACCTTTTGTTCTTATAAATTAAAATATGAACCATCATTGAGCAATTTGTTTCTTATTTTTAATACACAGAATATCTATATTGAATTATTATATAAATATTGTTTACGTCAATACGAGTTCAATAGAACGATAAAATTATTTCCAGTTGTCATTCATGAACTTTTTTTTAATAGAAGATCTTACAATTGAATCTGAAAAATTTTTCTACATGCATACATCAATGCAAAACGTATTAAAATTGCGCGATACGACTTTATGGGGTTCTCAAAGAAGGAAAACATGATTCCATTAGAATCAAAAATAAAAGAACCTATGACAGTATTAATATTTTGTGTATGCTTTATTCAAAAGAAAAATAAACTGATAGGATGTGTGCGTGATAAAACAATAAGAAGAAAAATAATCTATAGATTGTTTTATCCAGACGACAGTTTCAATTAGTTTTTGTTCTATCCAAGAATGGAAAAAAATGAATAGGAAAAGTGTTTGCTCATAACATGAAATAAAAGTCATGCGTTTCACATTGAGTACTTTGGATTACCTGAACGATGAAACAGCTGCAGGATTATGCTCGATTTGAAAAGAAAAGAACGTAGAAACCTGACAAGTATTATTTAGTGTTATGTTAACACTTCCGTAACTTTTTCAAGCAGTCTTTAGGTAAGAAAGTTTCTTTTTCGATTTATTATACTCGAAGAACATGCGTTAATATTGATTGTCAGTGCAAATGATTACATATAGAGTAAATCAACTGCTACAGCGACATCTATTTTGCATTTTTCCGGGAAGCGAACTATTTGCATTCTATTCATAATGAATGGGAATCTATCTTCTTGACGATTATCAATACTACTCACATTCAAATATTAGTAATATGAAAAATAAAATTTCTTCATTCAATTTTTAGATATTTATACATATATAGACATAGAAATTTGCATGAGTACGTTCTCTGCTAACTTCATAATAAATTTATAAAAAAAAGGCTTCTACATCATTTGAATTCTCAGAATCCAATTGATGTTACCGACTTTGATTCCGTTCAACATAGCTTTTAATTTATTATACAAATGCTTGAAATGCTGTCAAAGTATTTTCATCAATAAAAATAAAAATCTTAATTCATTCATAGGTTTTCGAAGGAGTCGATCTTGTCTCTGATTCGCTATTGTAAGCAAATAGTTTCTTTTGATTCAAATAATTAATTAATATAAGACTCATCATTTTTATTAAACTAAAAATAGTCCTTTAGATATTCTGAATGCATAAAAACTAAAAACCTTGTCTACAGAAAATGAATGACGACTATTGGTTAACTAGCGGACTCTCTTTTTTCTTTCCTTCTTATCACTAGAGGAGGTTTGTTATTTTTACACTTTTTTTTTGCTTTCCTCGCATTCATCGTTTTGTCATCCAACGGAGTACAAGAAGCTGTAGCAGTAGACATACATACAGGCAAAGGATCAATAATAACATTCTTTTCGTTCTGTCCTACTTCTTTTTTCTCTTTTTTTTCCCTCGCTGTCGTTGTAGCTCTGTTGAGATTATAAATGGATCTATCTTCTTTGATGTAGAAACTTTTTAAAGCCACAAAAAAACAATTTTTTCGTGAACTTTTTTTTCTTCTTTCGTGTCATTCGAATTTAATTTCAAATGCATTTAAAGTCATTATTCAAAAACTAAATATGATAAGTATATCGTTGCTG
The DNA here is from genome assembly GCA_900239685.1 of Rotaria macrura. NCBI lineage: Eukaryota > Metazoa > Rotifera > Eurotatoria > Philodinida > Philodinidae > Rotaria > Rotaria macrura. Next base: position 23,461 of record OENT01000395.1, on the reverse strand, counting down.
ATTGATATTTCTTCTCTTTTTTTTATGTGTTCTGATATAGGAATACTATAATACATAATTGACGTTATTTTTCATAGTGTACCTGTCAAAATTGTATCATCAACTCATTACTCTTTTCTCGATTTTTTTTCTTTTCGCCTTTTAGTATTTGCGTTTTTTTTCTATTCTATACTGTAGACTTTCGCTAGTTTGATACTATTTGTTCGGCTTTTTGCTTTCTTTCTTTCTTTCTTTGTATTTTTGTTTGCCGTTGTCTACTCAAAGTTAGGAAAGTCCATTGCATACAATGCGTCTCTGAAAACTACCACTTGATAACACATTAATGATGAATCATAATAATATGCGACATCGGAAACGAGTCTTAAATCAACAATATAATTTTAAAACTAACAAAAGCAATATCATAGATGATATACTTTCAATGTCTGCTCGTCAACACGAAGAACGTACCAATAGTAATGTGCGAAAAAAAACGGATGGATTAATATGTAGTGTATGTGAAGGATCAGCACATGGTTATAATTTCGATGCTATATCATGTGAATCATGTAAAGCATTTTTTCGACGAAACGCGTTAAGATCCGATGTATATTTATGAAATATAACATTTTTTGACAATACGGAATGATTTTCTTTTTGTTCTATTGTATAGGGAAAGCTAAAATGTCGAGCCAATGATGGTCAATGTTCTATAACAATAACTACACGTAAACGATGTAAAGCCTGTAGATTAGCGAAATGTTTTGAAAAAGGTTTTTATTATTATTATATTGATGAAGACAAATATGAATAATATCTTGTTGAATTTTAGGTATGCGAGCCGATTGGATACTAACAGATGAAGAGCGCATGAAGAAAAGACAAAAGATCGAAGAAAATCGTCGCATTCGTCAAATCCATAATTCAGAACCGTTCGATTCAGATGAGGTATAAATCATATGTTGGAAGAATAGTTATGTTTTTCTTTGATATTCTATAGCCATCATATATCACACCGAAAAGTGAACCATTGGAAAATACTAATATAGAATACTCTCCTTTACTCTTATCATTCTTATTATCACATGAAGAATTGAATAAAATCAAACAAATTCAACAGGCATTCATGGATTCTGTTCGTTTAACATCATTACCACCATCGATACCTCCTTATCCGCACACTGCACGAATAGAAGCTCCATGGGACATGCTTAACTTTCCTGCCAACATTCAAGCATCACGTCTTATTGCGTATTTTAAGCTTTTACCAGAATTTTCATCATTAAATGAAAATGATAAATTAATTCTCATTAAATATAATACATTCACATTAGTATTTATACGTCTAGCATTAAATTATGATTTATTAAATGATACCTATCATGAGCATGGTACTGATGATTGTATATTTTCCGGAAGAGACTTTATTCAATGCTTTAGTTTACCTCAATATTTACAGATAACACAATTCGTCGTTCGATTAGTCGATGCATCACAAAATGATCGTCTCATAATACAAATATTATTAATCATAGTGTTATTTTCCAAAGGTTCATCAATGTGTGCTTGTATAGATAAAGCTGAACCGATCATTCACAATGTATTATCTATATATCATACACAAAATATTTTCACTGATTTACTATGGAAATATTGTGAAATCAAATTTGGTTTTACCAAAACAGTAAATATTTGGTTAAAACTTGTTACATCTTCAATAGAAGCAAATTTACAAGCGTATAATATTCGACAGAACTATATTAAAAACGACTTTATTGCCGATCAACTTGTACCATTAATGAAATCAGTTACATTAATTGTGTAACAGATGGTTAGGTTTTGTTGTTCATTGCAAATATGTATTTTTCTGTTAATGCTATTGTATTCGTATCGACGATTGGGCATGAATTGTTTGTTTTCACATTAGAAAAAGAAAAAGAAAATAGGAAATATAAACATATTTTCATGTTTCTATTAGAAAATGAACGAAGACGGTTTAAACAAATCGATAAAATGTCATGCTTAGTTAGTAATAGTCATTTTGTTTTAAATCTTTTCATGTACTCTAGTAGAGTTTAAGCGTATTTAAATAGTGTAATTATATTCTTTCGATGATAAGATTTTCAACATGGAAAGTAATCGACAATATAAGTCTATTTTTAAAATGTCATCGACATTAGAATACCGGCTGTCTCGGAATTCGAATATATTAGACATGATTATTATAGCATGTCATGTAAAAAAAATAATAGCAATAGACGTACTTGGAGTACTTTGACGAGAGTTTGAACAATTTTTGTTCTCGAAGGAAAATCTTATGTAAACCTGTTCGATGAGAAAGTCAAATGATTGATGTTTTAATGTTTTTTTAACCTCGTTTTATTGAGAAAAGATTTGTTGTTTTTCTTCGGCCTATTAAATCAATAGACGAAGAAGATATTTCTTATTTTATTATTAATACGGATATTGTTTTCTTAAAATATTTACACATGTGGATATAGGAGGTAAAATATGACGTATATTAGTAAATAATAGTCGAAATAAGATTATTCGCATTACTTTTTATCGTATTTTTTTTCATACTAGAGAGAAACATTGAAATAGATATTCGAGTTTTGATATGTTTTGTTTTTTCGTAAACAAGTGCAAAGAGGATCACACGATATATATATATATGCGACATGAATATATATTGTGACAATGAACGACGAGTGAAACAAGAGATGAATGCAGAACTGAATTTAAGGACTCTTATTCGAATATATAAGATATTATGTTTAAGGTTTATCTATGAGAAATGAATTCAGTAGAATGAGAACTAAAAGATCAATGTGCCATTGTATTTATGTATTTTTCAAATTCCATGAGAAGAAAAACATTGATTAAGTTCATATACTCGACGAGAATAAATCTCACTATTTCGATTGATAACTTATCGCACAAGCACATGATGTATGTCTAGGTCTGTTTAGTACTTGACATATAAAAGAAATCTCTGTTTATTGTTCAAATATTTTCAGTATTTTTTCGTTAGCTATTGTATACTAAACGAGATTACTTATATATATTCATAAATGCATTTTTTTGGCAAATAAATAAATCGTCAGCATGAATCGTCACCGCCTCTTCATTCTATCATTTCTCTCATTCTTTCTCTCTCTCTCTCTCTCTTTTCTTTTCTATCAACTCGTCTAGATCTTGTACTCCGTTACCATTTTCTTTCTTTCCTCTTTTTTTCTTCTCGACAAGACGATCACATGCAAGCTTAGCTACATGGAGCCTTGTTGTCTGTATTTGAGTACATGCGAATTTGCGTTTCAGTTATTCGCTTTTAGCTTTGTTTCTATAATTTTAGTTGCAATTAACAGATTTCTAAAAGAAAAACTTCTAAAAGTTTATAATGCAAACCGATCATAGAGTGCCAACCATCAATACAGCAGCCATGCGACAACAGCACAGAAAACGATCATATTCAAATGGAAGTTTTCGTAAACGTGATCGACATGACCTTATTTGCGTTGTATGTCATGCACCCGCTATGGGTAAGAATAAATACTGCACTGAGAGAGCAATGATTTATCTATTTCTACTGTACTTCTTATTCCTATTAATGTACTCATTTTTTTCCTATTAAAAGGTTACAATTTCGATCAAATAACATGTGAAAGCTGTAAAGCATTTTTCCGTCGAAACGCATTGAATAATGTGGTAAATTTCGATATCATTTTTGTTTTACGTATCTATATTACTCGACGAATATTTTCTTTAAATTAACTAGAATAGATTAAAATGCCGAGTTGGTACAAATGATTGTATTATAACATTAGAAACACGTAAAGTACGTAGTTCAAAACTACATGTTGTAATTATTGTTGTTTGAAAAAACAAACATAGGAAAAAGATCATGTCAATATTTTATCGATGTTCATTTAGAGATGCAAATATTGTCGTCTGAAAAAATGTTTTGATAAGGGTTTACGAAAAGAGTGGATCATGTCCGAAGAAGAAAAACGTACAAAAAAACAAAAAATAGAAGATAATCGACGTTTACGTGCTCTATCACAAAGCTTATCCATGTTATCGCAATCATCCTATTCGCCATTAATTATGCCCGATGATAGAAATTTTCAATTTTCATTTAATCATTTCGATGAACTATCTGATGAAGATTCAAATGAATATAAATATTATTTAAATGATAACGATCGTATTTTATTAACTAAAATTGAAGAACATTACACTCAAGCTGTTCGATTAAATATTTCGGTTATAAAAGGTTATGATAATCCATGTTTAAGAAATCTCAATGATTTCGTTGATGTTCTCAATGAACCAGCTCATATTAGTGCGTTACGAATGATAACACTTTTTAAGCTAACACCCGAATTTAATGTAAGTCTTTTTTTCTTTCTTTCTTTCTTTCAATTTAGTCGACTTTCTTCTATTTTTGATACTCTTTAATTCCTTTTTTTTTTATATACGTACACATTTTTAGTCATTACATGAAGACGATCGACTTGTACTTGTCAAACATAATTTAATGGCAATATTAGTTTTACATTTTTGTATATGTACTGATATTACTACCGGAATTTTTCATGAACCAAATACTCCAAATGATTTTTGTTACTATGCCAGCGAATTACGTAATTATTCCGATGCAATTTATTTCAAAACAATTAATTTAACCGATGAATTACAAAAGTTATGTTGTTGTGATCATTTAATTATGAAATTATTGATATTAATCATAATTTTTTCTAAAGGAGCCGATATTGTTGAACCAATATTGATCGAATCAGAAAAGGTATTTTACGCTCAAAATGTTTATATTGATCTTCTATGGAGTTATTTGAATGCACGTTTTGGTAATGATCAAACACCAAAACTGTTCTCTCAGCTCATTATCTGTTGTATGAAATCCCATTCATTGGCACGAGAAACAAAAGATACAATAACAAAAAAAGACATTCAGAGTAAACAGTTTGCTCCATTAATGCAATCTATTTTACAAATATCCTAGCGAACATTTGAATATTCATAGCCGACAAGTATACGTAAATGTTTATACGTGTAATATGTTAGTATTATTTTGCGTTCTATGTCGAGTTTTGGAAAGAAACGTGTTGCTCACAAAGAAAATAAATTTGAACATGTTGTTCGTCTTAGATTTTAATAAAAATTTATTTTTGTTTTTACTTTGAAAAAAAAAAGTATTCGTTGCTATTTAATTTTATCTACCTTGATCATTGAAATTCATGCTCTACTAAGAAAGAAAAAAACGAAAATCTTAAGTTTAAACTGACTACTAAATTAAATATATTCGAAATATAAAATGAATTTATTACAAACGGTATAAATCAACATTTTTCTTATCGTCTATTGATCACTAATCGAATGCATCATCAAAAATGATAATAAATGTTAATATGTCACGAAATAATCATAAGACATATGTTTTCTTTTATGGTGTTATTGAAATAAGAAAAATCTATAAATACGATCTCGAATAATGAGTAGCGTTTCATACTTAATCGGTACCTATTCGATTCCAAAGACTACACGATAGATTAACTACGTCATACGAATTAATTATGTTGATCATTAGACTATTATTAAGATTAACTAAATATAGTTTCTATTAATTTTAATTAATTGATTTTTCTTAAGACTTTTGTCTGGAACAAAGGCATGACTTTTTTTGTATCTCGTTAGGAATGATGTTCTACATGCCCGAGAACTGCTACGTGAAACATTTGACAGAATAGACTGGTAAAGCAAGTATTTTTCATTTTCTGAAGTATTTACGACATCAATAAAATTAAAATAAAAAAAGAAACGATCCGTATGTCACATGTAATGAGGGTTACAGATACTCAAAAGTGATACCTGTAAAAGAAGTTAATCCTTGTCGATTGAAGTGGTTTTTGTTTTTTGGTTAACAGAAAGATGACAGTCATGAACATAGATCTGATGGGCCCTCTCTATACTTAATAATATCGTCAAAACGAACTTCTCTGCTGTTCTTCCCAAACTACTCGATGTTAATTATCAGAAATACGGCATCTGAAAGAAAAAAACTTGCAGGAAAAAAATTCTGACCTAAAATTTTACCCATCGACAATTTTCATTACCTTTAACAAACCGTGGAATTTTGCAGTGAAAAGAAATGCTTTACTGCTGAGATAATGCATTCAGAGCACATTAGCAAAAACGTTTGTCAAAGTCGATCTTTCTCTAACACGCTCTATTTCGCCAAGTAAAGAACCGTTGTTGCCGAAAATTTCTGAGTAGTGTAGACAGTATATCAACTATTTATGAGTAGACTTTCAGGTCGACATTCGTTTCTTTTGATATTTTTATTACAATAATTGTCCTATTGTAGGAAGATTTTCTTCACGATAGTGGTAGAATGGAATCAAATTTATGGAATGATTTCATTGCGTGTCTTGTGACTATATCTAAGCATATCTGTTTAAAAAGAAAAAAATGTTAGATGCTCTATGTTTTAATGAAAAAGAAAAACTTTAGGAAAGAAAAGTGATTTTAAAATTCACTAGCGTTGAAAGATCTTCGGTTTTCGTATCAAATTCTGTGCTATGATCTTTAGGATCATGTCAAATCAAAGTATCTTTCGTTTTTTCATATAACCCCTCTTCTATTAGATTTTTCACGAGAACAACAAATTTTACAGTAAGGTTTTTAAATATATATTTCTGAAAGCATCACAGAGGAAGATGCTTTCGCATAGAAAAATCTTTTGTAATAGTATCCGGACATAAATCACTATCTACTATATGCATGCTAGATGTTCTTTTTTTCTGATTGATAAGATCTTACGTCAAATTTATTCATCTGTTCTTGTTTTCTTTTTTCTATTTAGTGATAACATTGCTCATGTCAAATCATTGATTAGCTTAGTTATAAAGATCATTCAGTGCAGTTGACTGAGTGTTCGATAGAAATGGTTATCTTACTTCTCATTTGGGAGTTTATCAAAAAAATCAATACTCTTTTCTTAGAGTGAAGATAATTGTGTCTGTTTCTTCGTTTTCATAACTAACATATTCAAAGTCTTTCACTGACGACTAGACTTTATCGTATCTAGAATGTTTGAATCCGAACACGGCCGAATCTACTCTTCACATGTGTGTATACAAACGATTGGTAGGCTTTCTACGTGATAAGAGTTTCGCAAATGTCTTCATCAGGATTCTCATGTATGAATGTTCTTGCGTGATTTGAGAAAAGAATCGAAAGGTAACTACTTTCATTAAAAAGAAATGTATGGGAAAACATTTAGACAAGTAACGTTTGCATCTGTAGAAAAAACATGCAAACTTATTTTTCAGTCCTTCGCTCATACCACGAACAAGTGAGTTATTTTTAATGTGTAGCGCATTTAAAGAAAACATTTTTCATACGATTTCAATAGCTGAATGATTGGTATTTTTGTCTTTACTAGGATTTCATTGATTACTTTCTATGATTCGGAGCAGAATGAGAAAATGTGCAAGTAGAAGAAAACTAGTTGAGAACGTTTGAAGATATGCCGAAGATATCTAGTCGTCTCAATTTCATAGACGAATATATTTATTGATATATACATCGTACAATTTTAGAGTAAATGATAAAAATCAATGTACAGTTATCAAAGAATACAGGCAATCGATTGAGATTATTCGGTCGACGAAAGCGAAAGTAGAACAGTGAAAAAGAAATCAAACAATTCGAAAACATGAATCGTCATAGTTATTTCTATTTCATCTTTAAAGAATTTTCTTACAAATTATACTATTCATTCGATAAAATGAAGTCGTTTCGATTGAATACGCCTAAATTACTGCCTAGAATTTTGAAACTAACAGTAAACAATCTATAGATTGTATGCTAATATGATTACAAACAAGATTTACAAAAGAACAAATAAATTAATATAATAGTTATCCTGCTGTTTTTTTCATCTATCACATATATTCAACATTTGCATATACACATTCACAATGAACTTATTCAACATTCGAACATTAAGTGATGTAATCATTCGATACATTTGCTATTTATATGATGCAAAAACTTCAAATGTAGATTCAATGAGCGAATCCATTCTACAATAATCAAATAGAGTTTGTTTATTGCTACAAGTACTTAGTTTTAGTGCTATGAAATGAAAAACAGACATGTATTACATTTCTCATTACGTATAAGTTTTTGCCTACAGAACAAAATTCAAATCTGATAAAGTATATGTTATTCACTGACGTAGTTTATATCATTTTAATTTTGAACTTTATAACAAGGGTCAATATCTAGTAGAGAGAAAAGTATTCATTTATTCTTAAATTAATGAACCAATAATAGTAAGATACTTGAAAATATGAGTTTATCGTTCTCAATTGTCATAAGCATATACTTGTAAATCAAAATGTTTCGTCGGTCAAAAAGTTCTTCTACAATAATCATGTATTACATACAGTTATCCTTGTCACATGTTTCGATAGTATATACGAGAATACTGAAGTTAACAAAAAACTAACAGTTCAAGAACTTTGGCATTTTAATGAGAATAAAAGATTTAGTTTAATTTTGATAAGTGCTTATAAACTTTAATTACTTAACTTAAATATCATAATTATACAGTAAAAGCAATGCAATAGACCTATTAAGAGTCAAAACCACCTACGTACACGTCGTGCTCGTTTCAATAGATAATTGAAAAAATAGAACACTAATTTTAAAAACCTCTCAGCAACAATTGAATACATTTCATGTAAAAGAAAAACAAAATAAAAATGAAATGTCTTGTTATGCATGCTTCCTGAGATTTTGTTTAATTGAAATTTTTCAAGAGATCTTAATTCATAAGTTTAGATCTTACTTGGAAAATTTAGTTTAGCATGAATTGTATTAATCTACTTCGATTCTAAATCAAATTTATAGCCGTAATGGTACATAGATCAAATGCGAGATATTTGTACGAAAATTAGATATGTTAATATCTGAAATATACCACGCATAATCGAACATTATTTATCATAATGAAATTCATGATTGAAAGCACTATTTTAGAAGTTGAGAAATGATAAGTCATTCTGTTGACAAATCAGATTCGTATTTACAGAGCTATATACGATGATACTCAAGTATTGTGTATTATTCGTATTATAAAACGAGTTTGTATTAAACATTACTGTATGACAGTATGCAGAAGATTGCTTGCTTATAAACTTGATTAGAAGTAGCGATAAAGACAACGTGCTGAATCAGTAGGGTACTCTATTGCGACCTAATGGCTCGACCAGACGAACGAAGAAATAATTTTTCTTGTCAACAGTAGTATTGAGACAGAGTACAGAGTAGGCTAGTGTGCTATAAAGTCATTCTATGGAGACCTCTGTTATGTATACAAAATCAATTCCTGTTGAATAATCGACTATGGTATAAATGTGTCATCGTATCGAAATGAAAACATTTCTTGAAATAATAACGAGTTAATTTCTCATTATCGATTGAATATCATCAATGACAATAAATTTGCTTAACTATCATCTAATGTTAGCATAATCATCATACGAATAATCATAGCGATTTGTTTTTTCTTGATATTATACATTACATAGATTCGAAAATCCCATGAATAATATGTTAGAAGAGATTTTTGCCAGTGACATATATAAAATTCCTAAGATCTAATCAACATTGAGATACTTGATAAATTGTACAGCACATATTGCCAAGCAAAACATCTGCACTGAAAATGCCGATGTTAGAAATTTTACATCGAGTCATCCGGAAATATTTTTCAATGATTGTGACTTCTATATGATCGAGTGTAATATTCTTACGAATACAATTTTTTGTACGACGTCATCTACTGCGTCGGATTGATCTAATCATAAAATTAGCATATAAATGCATATCCACGTTCATATCTAAATTCGATTTAGCTATGAAAAATGTTTTCCTTGAATTCTAAAACTTTTGCAAGATCTTGAAAAGAGAATAGTTTTATTTTCGATTATTACTAATGTATAAAATATTAGGCATATCGTTTTTCGTATTAGTAAATATGCAAAAGAAATATCAGCAACTTTAACGAATGTATAATTGGTTTAGGAAAAATCTTGTTTTCTTGTTCATTTACTAATATTGTTGATGATAATTGATAGACAAATATTATTCATCAACAATCGATTACTCACGTAAATGAACATTTTTATGTTGAATAAAAACAAATCGATTTATTTGCTATCGATAAATAAATAAATAAATATTCACGATGATTTAGATTAGATCAACAAAACTTAATTGGATATCATTCATAGTGACCAAGGTAAATCAAGTTAAGAATTGAACGTTTGTTGTTGTTTTATCGTTCGAACTATATCAAATTTTCATGAGTTTAAACGAAGAAGAAATGTGCATAAGTCAATGAACATCCATTTCGTTTTCAACATCGAATAAGTATTGAAAAGAAAGAACAAAAAGCATTAACACAATCACTTTACTCTTTCATGTCGTCGTGTGCTTTTCCTTTTTTCTTTTCCATAAATACACATAATTCATCTATCGTATACATGAGATTTCAATGAATTATAGATATTGTCTGTTTTTTTCTCTTCTTCTTCCTATGACAGTCGATTTAATGAGACTCATGAATTTATATTAGGTTGATGTCAACGTAAAATATGAATTTAATAGAATGCTGCACTTTTCTGAGTACTTCAGTTCTCATAATTATCATAAAAAAGAAAATCTTGAATAGACAAACGCAGAATTTCAATGAAACAATGAAGTATCTTATCGATGAGTCTGATTTTCATTAAATCGGCATTATGGAAAGTAGAACAAATCTTTAATCCTTCATGCCAGTTGATCTGTTTGTTAAGCTAACTGTACTCGATCTTAATCAGTTTTTCAAGAATATATACTTTGTTGTCTCATCATCGAAAAAAAAACCCTATTTTCTACTAAATTATCATGTAGCAATAGTGAGCAAACAAAAAAGATGATAATCAAATTATTCCATTAGAATACGACCTGCAAATTGAATGTCGAAGTTAATCTAAGAGACACATTGACAATGAATGGAACATTTTATTACAACAATACTCATCATCGAACGAGATAAACATGAATCTTTAAAATCACCTAGTTCTAAGATTCCTTGTCCAATGAAGTCAACTTCGTTTCAATACTAATTCTATTCATGTATTTCTAACCTTCTAAAGTGAATGAACTTTCAACGTAGTCAGTTAATTGTTACTCAAATATTTATCTCTAGTGAGTGTTATTCTCACTTCAAAGAAGTCCATCAGAGAACATTGTAATTTAAATGTCTAAATTATTTTCTATTAGAACATGTAGCATATAGTGTAACTTAATCCATTCTATTCAACTATCAAGTTTGACTACTAGTAAACTCTCTTTCTCGATAATATTAAATATATATATATTTTTTTCTCCACTGATTCATCATCTTTTGATATTGATAGAAAAATCTTCTGCGATTCAACACATACAATTATCAGTTGTTTTTTGATTGAGAAAATTCATCTGTCAATCATGTTTAGATCTCGAAGATAACAACTATCACACAAAATGCATTAGTATCACACATAATTGATCTCAATCAGGCATATTTAATCGAAATACAACGAAAATATTTTCGCTAAATAGTTTTAATGTAATTTTAATTGTCATGATAAAATACACAGATATAATTATACAGATAAATAACAATCGAAGAAAGATAAGAATATAAGATTGCATCAATAGAAGAAAAAAAACATTCTAACACAGACAACACGGAAACATATTTTCAAAAGAAGATAAACAACAATATAAAATATGATGCATTTTTATTCTTCTATCAATGGAACAGATCTTATAGGTAAAAAAAATAGATAGGACTTAAGCGTACTTATACTTCGAAGAAAATTGTGCTGATAAGACACACGAAATAGAATAGATAATAAAGTGGCCTGACAAAACAAAACAAAAGGCAAAGTGAAGTAGAGAAGTGAAGCGTAAGTGCTCTTTCACATATATATATATATTACACCGAAAAAGAGAACTTTCAGATCTATTGTTTTTTAATTTGAGAATAGACGACACAAAACTTAACTTTTCAGTAGAGTCTGTGCTCGTGTATTAGCTTGTTGAATACGAATATGACTTATATCGGTCTGTAGGAAAAGAAACAAAATAAAAGCATGTCGAATCAATGAAAATCTCTGTACTTAGTTTCAAACTTACTTTGCCCTTGATACGATCAATTTGACCATTTTGATTTGATATTTCATTGCCCATATCACAAGCCATATTTCTTAAATTTCCAATCACTGTACTGACTTGTTGAAGATTTTCTTCCATTTCATTTTCTCTAGCATCATTTGTTATTCTTAATATGAATAAAAACAAACGAAACGAAAATATTCAAATATAAGTTGTTGTTTTTCTAGAGTTCAAAATTACTTTTGAATATAACCAGAACTAGGTCCGATACCATTCTGTCCGACAATTTGTCGTGGACCTGATGAATTTACTTTTCCATCATCGTTACTCTTGAATGTTTTACTATAGGCTGCACTTTTCTCAACATTTTTTGATCTAATAAATGCATAGATACACACACACATACATATATATATATATGTAAATAGATGGATAATTCGATCATCAGATCACAGAATAAATGATACTACCTTTTCCATGGAAGTACACATAATCCGCAACATTTTTCGAGGCCTTCAAGATTTTTTTCTGCATCTCGCATTTCACTATTTATGCGATCCATGCCGGAATCAATTGCATCCAGTTGTTCTTAAAAAAATGAAATTTAAATAGATTGATTTCATTTGAAAAACAAAAGGTTATGCTTTAAATGAATGAATGATTCAATGACGATCTTTGAAAACATTCTTACACACAGAGGCGTACCGAAGTCTCGAGAGCAGGGGGGGGGGGCGTAAGGTAGAGTCCTGCGGGACAAACTTTCGATTTGTCCCGAATCCCGTTTGTCCCGTCCCGAATTTTTTTCATAAGTCCCGTTCCCGTTTGTCCCGTCCCGAAGAATTATCGGGACAGTCCCGTTTGTCCCGCGGGACGGGAAAAGAGGGATTTTTCGGGATTCGGGACTGTCCCGCAGGACTCTAGCGTAAGGTCTTTATTCATATCAATTCAGCAACTAAAGTCCCCAGAAAAGAGCTTTTTTTCAATTTTTTTGTACCAAAAACACAAAATTTTCAAAAGCAGGGGGGGCTTTACGCCCCCCCCCCCCCGGTCGGTACGCCCCTGCTTACACATGGCTTGATTCACTATATTTCAAGTTGTATACAAAATATAAGCATAGATCATTATATTAACTTGATGATCAATACACTCTATGTTTTGAAAAACGTTTCTGTTTGCATGAATTGACTACATGTTGATGTATAACTGACGAAAAGATTAGATTTTTTTTAACATGCATGTGAAAATATTTTTTCTATCTGAATGATTCTATGGAAATTATTGGTGAAAGTCATGATAGACAATGATTAATGTCATTACAATCATTCTTTAAATGAATTAGAGATATGCAAATTTACTAAATTATTAATTTAATCACTCACCTCCTTGTTCGTCAAGCATAACCAACGTTCGAATTCCAGCTTCTTTACTCTACATTGAAATGAATCTATTATGAACATTGAGTAATTGACCATGACAATTACTTACTTCTTCACAGAGAGTAAGCATACGTCTAGTAGATTCCAGTGACTAGAATAATAAAAGTATTGAAAAATGATTGATCTTTATTTATTAAATTTCGTTCATTCATTCATGAAATCAAATCATTGTTTCTCTAATCTATTGAAATAATTTCGTCATACGTTTACCTCATGAACACCCTGATCAATAGCCAAGAGAATTTGTTCTTCTTCTGTAAGTGCTCTTGGTGTTTCAACATTATTAGTATTATTTGTATTTGACGTAAATGGTAATACCATAGTTTGGATGAGGAGAAGAAATTCTTTTGGGGATTTTACATTTTCAAAGAATATATATTAAAGTATTATGAGAAATGAAGCAAGAAGAAGAAAAACTTCTACTCATTCAATAGTTGTTTTATGAAAAGAAGTAAGAATAGTAAACGAACTACTTCACTCGTTTGCGCCTTGTCGATCGATGTTAGAACTACAGAGAATGAAGCAGTGAGAAGTACGACTCAGTTTCTTTCTTTTTTTTTTTTATAGGCATATTATAGAAAGCAGAAAAAGAAACAAAAATGAGTTCTTCATTTCCGAAAATCGTCATCGTTCTTCTCAATGATTATAGTGAGATCCATTTAGTAACAAAGATGAAGTCATGTCTGACTGGTTCTTCCTTTTGTAGAAGAAATCAACTTGAATTCAATTCCTTCCTTCCCATTTCTTCTTTGATTCCTCAATAGTGAATGGCCTGGATAGACAGGAATTGACACATACACAGTAGCCATATGACCAAAAGAAAAAATTACTAAATTGTTTCTTTTCTTTTTTCTTTTTACTATTAGTCTTTTATTCTTTTTAGAAATAAAAGAGGAAATACTACCAAGGTTTCCATTCTAATTATTGTCTAGATCAAAAATTTTCTTTTCCTGGTGATAAAAGGAAAGCAAGAAATACGGCAAGTGTCACATGTATGCAAATTCATACAAAAGCAATCCTTGAATAGAAGAAGAACGAAAAGGAATGAGATCGAGAATTGTTCAATATTTTCCCTACGTAAGTGAGTAAATATAGAGACAATAAAGCATATGAGAATTCTAAATTACCCTTTCTGATTCAATTTCCACTCTTAATAATCGGAGAAGAAAAACGTAACGCCTTCGGCAGATTGTTTTTTCTTTTTCGCTGCTATTATCGTTACTACTTAAACTACTCGTCTCATAATATCAAGTAATCAATTATGAAAAGAATGAAAACTAAACAATTTACTTCATTCGTTGTTTGATTCATCTGCGTCTGAATCGATGTTAATTCATTGCGCATAGTTTCGTCGTTCATTTCGATAATAAATATGAAGAGTTATGTCGATGACTTTTGAATTATAGCTTGATATTATCTGAATAAAAAAAAGAAGAGGGAAATAACAACGTCATCCTGTTCATATAAATTCTTTCTTTGACGTTGTTAGCAACATATGTGATGAATATTGTGTTTGCCGACACGAATGGCAAACTGCGATGATGGAATTTCTATTAATGCGATTCCATGATGAGACTAGCAGATCAATATTTGCTTTTTATTTTGTTGATTAATAGGATCTTCACCCTCATTGGTCTCTACTCATAACAAATCTTCATGTATCATTCTGCCTCTACGTGCTTTGACATCTTTTCAAATGACAATACTATTGGAAGAATAATCTCATTGAGAAGCTGAATTTATAGTTTGACTTGCAAATGGGAAGACAGGGGCCGCTACTTGATAATTAGGATATTTTTCAGTGAACTCGATGTTTTTCTTTATTTTCAATCATTCTTTTCACTATTACATTTATGAATATTCAAAATAAATATTTTCATCTCATTAATTCCTTTTTTATTTCATAAGATGATGATGATTAGACAAGCTGCATTTATCATACAACATCAATAAAAAAAGAGCTGTTTAAATTATATAAGACAGTAAACATTTACTTAAGAAGTTGTTAACACTTAAAAGATCGTGTTAACTATTTATTGACAGATTAAACAACAACAATAATAATACTAATATTTTATGCATGCATAAACTTCTTTGCTGATTTGTGGTTGCTGATGGAAAGACGTTCCATATGACATGGTAGACTTTTACAATATGCATTGTTATTCATTTTGTATGACGTTCCTTAATCAGACATTTATTCAATAATGAACGAATACTTTTCATTTGTGTTTTCTTGAGTGATACGTCTTCATTTATTTTACGACGTAAAATTTTTCTCGATTCAAGAACTGACTAAATTTTTGACGAAACAAACATATTTTCGTAAAAATGATTCCTCATTGTTTTTCCATTTCTGATTATATGTCCAATAGTGATGAAAGCAGAAATTAGAGATCATCGCATATTTTATATTGTCGGAAATCATTATCGACTATGGTCACATTCAATCAATAGAAAACTGGTTCTATTCGTTGCGACATAGCAGAATGAAAAATGCTGTATCTAAAAAAACACGTACGATTCTTTAAATATTCAATATCTTTCTTCAATTTTAACACGTGTTCCTATTTTGTTTCATCAATATTTGATAGACGTTCAGTTCATATAGCATGAAGAGATGCATGTCATAAGAATAACAGAAAGGAAACGTGTCATATAGATAATATTGTTGCACGATTAGTAAGCGGGTTCGGGGCGTACGACGGACGTTTGGTTGAAAACAAGAAACATCCACAACCAATAATTGTCGATTATTATAAAAGAATAAATTATTGTACACATATTTCAATCAAGTAAATTTATGGATTTTGATCAAATTTATCAACATAGAACAAAAATACGAAGAAAATATTCGAGTTCAACGATCTTCCGATGAATTGAATAAAAGAAAAAGCCAACAATCACTAATGCTACTAAGTACAAAAGACACGTTATATTATTTATCTCAGTACGACTACTATTGCGAAAATAATTGTTTTCTATTGTAACAATAACCAATTATTATTCTGTATTCGATGATTCACATTATAAAGAAATTTGATTGACATTTAACTGTAGAATATTTTAGTTTTTGTTAATCAGAAAAAATTCAAAATTCTATACGTTAGTTTTTGATAAAATCTATTGGAAACAAATGAATACTCTTTAAACTGCAGACATATTTTATCTGTAAATGGTTCAGTGATTCTGTACTCTATTCTATTCTATTAGACATCTATTTGTGTATTATTAACAACAGATCTTAATGCATAAAAGAATGGTGCAAGAAAATTTTCTTTGTTCGATCAGAAAGAACATAAATGGCAATAAAAAGGCTTTATATAATTGAATCTAGCTCTGTATGGTTCAAACTTCTTATGAATAAATGAAAACAGTTTAGTAAATGTGATTTCGATTGTCTTAGTTATAGAGTGAATAAATATTTAATTCAGGTTTCATCCTTTGAATGAACGTAGAGTATCGATCTAGGAATGACACTATGAAGAAATGTAATTTGAATAATTATTTCATTTTCAATGTCATAGAATATGCTTTCAAGTTTTTATGAAATCTTCAAAATGATTACTAATATATAAAATATTCGAATTTATTCATTCGAAAATAATTGTTTAAGAAGAAAATCATAAAAAAAGACAATCTATATGAATTGTATTTTCATTCTTTATATCTACCTCTAGATAATTAAAATGGAAAGTGAAATGATTGGTGAAAGAAACGAATGCCTACTAGTAATTTGATTACTCTCTATTTTCATCGTTGATTTTCCTGAGAATCTGAACTTGAATAGCAAAGAAATTTCACAAAGCAAACAACAGTTCATCGACACTTCGATGATTGAATCCAATACCGTGTCCTAACGGATAGTGATATGATCCTACTGTTGGACACAGATCCTATGGGATCGCGCCAGGTTGAGGAGTCAGCATAGGATTCGAGTGTCGAATGCTGAAAATCTGTTTCTACTGTCAAGTTTCGATATGTTTCGAATAGGATACAACAAGCATCTTTAGATGTACCATGCAAAAAGTTATGCTATTCTATTGCATGTTATTCAAGACACATTAGCATTTAACTGAGAAATGTTTTGAAAAATTGTCGTTGAAATCCTCCGTGTCCATCGGACACAGCTGTTAAGATATCGTATGCTCTGATTACTCATGCTCGTCAGGATTCAATCATATTTATGGAATGTGGACCTGCACTTGAAGATAGTTTCCAAAATCTTTGCTCTTTTATTCTGATACCAGGGATCTGACGATTACTCATTGGAATCTTGGTGAAAACCGATGGGACCTGATCAGGCCCTCTAGTAGGAATGATTCTTTTCTTGAGTAGATTGTACGAAGCTTGGAGACGAAGACGCACGACAGTTGTCGCTGGTGTCAGCTAGTAAAAATATACAGTTAGACCAAGTTATTCGAGTCACCGAAATCATATTCGTGACGAATATAACATTGTTTAACGTGATTGTTATGAATGAATGTCTTACTTTCAACAAAAGTAATTTTCAAATTAATTATCGATCGTTATCTAATTTGGGAAAAGTGGGTGTGGGTATTTTGCTTTTCACCACACCCAATACATAATCAATTCGAATAATTTCTTTAAAAGCCTTCTTTGACTTGTGTACTATAGTGCTAATCAAAGTTGACTTATATTTATTATGCGATAAGTTAATACGTTCTAAGTCTATACACGTGTATGTAGTGAGGCTCAGGAAAATGCTTCATAGTTTCACACGCCATATATTTTAGCGCGAGATAAAACAATGGTTATGGGATAGAGTATCGATCACCGAATATTTTCATTATTGATTTGATATACTTTATTTCTCAATGATGAATTTCAGTGTGGAACCTTCTCACTTTAAGCAAATGTTAATTAATATGGATTTTTTTAGGAATCTTAATAGTAAATTTCTATGATTTTGTGCTAAAATACAGCAAGATCAGAGAGTACTCATTCCGTAGATGATATATCAGAACGGTCAAATTTTAGAATTTGTTCCAGAAACTAAAGTTTGTATTTTCATATAATCTACGAAGACGAATAATCTTAAACGAAATAATGATGTGATGTTCTTCTTTTTTTAATATACATTAATGGTTATAAGTTTCTGATTATGAAAACTTGACGTTTTTCTTATGGTAGCACGACGTATTTTACAATAGCAGCATTGATTTGATTACTCCTATTTTCGTTTTGTGCCACATAAATTATGCGGATTATAATGAGACAATATTTAATGAAGAATTTGTCATCAGTGTTCTTTTTCAACTGATACAGACTGAAGGAACTTTAAAAAGAACAGCCAGTTGCCTCGAAAATGGATGATATGGACCTGGCCAGTTCTACCATATTGTAAGTTTTGTAGATTATGCTCTAGTCTCCTTTATGATGCTTGATAAAATCCTGATTCGTTACTTGTTTCCACGAATGAGTAAACTTGAGAAGTAAGAATAATTAGCCAACTTGTTGTGTTCTTGCAAACTAGATAGGTAACCATTACCTTACGTAGTCTTTACAAAAGAACTAAAGATAATGTCGATCGAGTCCAATGCTATCTTTCTTAATCTTCCAACTGAAGTATTATTTCGGATCTTCGACTATGTTGACGTGAAAACGATTTTGTTGTCCCTACGCAACGTTTGCACACGACTTCGAATTATCACTGAAGCCTATAATCGTTACGATTTGAATTTGAGTGGTCTATCGAAAAACGAATTCCATCTCATTTGTCATCTTGTTCGTCCTGATGATGTCGTCTCTCTCACGCTTTCCGATGATTATCAGACTCCAGGTCAAATCGATTTGTTCGTTGCAATGTTTAGCATCTTTCAATTTACTCGTCTTCAAACATTAATACTACGACAGATTGGACCAAATAGCTTTAGTCGTATATTAAACGATTCTTTCGCTTGTCCTATTTCTTCTTTGATTCTATATCCGAGAGAAAAATTAAGTGATGAAGATGGACACATGCTCATGAGAACGCTTAGTCGACATTCACTTCGTCAGTTCACATTGAAGAGCTACACACTCGGCATTGATATCTTCTCACAACCAATTCAATATAGAATCCAACGTCTTACGCTAGGTAGATGCACATATGTACAATATCGAAGTATTCTGCAATATTGTAGTCAACTCCAGACATTGCTTGTGGACGATTTATTACATTTCAATGCCGATCTTGTCAATTATATGATGCCTTTGGTTACTTATGACCAACTCATGTCGTTATCCATCATTAACAGTGAAAGGTCGATGGATCAAATTCAAGCAATACTTTGCTTAACACCTTCACTCACTCGATTTCGCCTTTTGATTTCACCCTATGCATCAAATCTTTTCGTTGATGGTTCTAGATGGGAACAATTTATCGAAGAAAAACTTCCTCTCTTGAAACAATTCGAATTTTTCTTTCATGGAGATTGTAATAATGTAATCAACTCTGTCGATGAATTGAAAACTCTCATCTCTTCATACTTGACACCATTCTGGCTCGAAAAGAAACTATGGTATATCACTTGTGATCACTATAAAATTTCCAAGAAAACCAGAATCTATTCTGTACCACTTTGTCGCCCTTACTTTCAGTACTTTTCCGATGAAGATCGAATATCATTCACCTCGTTTGGTGCACCACAAACCATGGACAGTGTGCGTTGCTTAGAAACGACATTGAAAATTCTCATGAATTCTCAGTCACATGATGTAGAACAGGTACTTGTCATCTGATTTTCAAATTCATAGTAGCTACTTCTCATGTTCCGACTCAGAATGAAACCATTACGATTGATAAGTTAATGTGTCATTTTTATATACTTTTAGAGTTCTAGAAGACACCACCCATTGTTCGATAAAGCAACGGAACTCATAATTCGACTCGATACAGAATGGTCACTTAATTCTATTGAGTTCTTATCGATTTTGATTGATTTGTCACATCTCCGTGATGTACGGCTTGAGTTCGATCGAAATTTTTGTTCATCACCGAATACGATAACGAATATTGCCGCAACACTACAACAAATATGTAACCTTCAATCACTCACATTGTCTCATTCTCAGTTTGATGGTTGGCCAATTTTATCTATGGAACAGGTGTATTCGATATTGCCTACGAATTTAAAATATCTACAAGTTTGGGTGACTGGTGATGTTGATATTATCGATATTCTTACAAGAGCTTGGCACTTAACCAGTGCTACATTTTATTTCCGCCATTCGTCATTGGTATCGTTTCAAAGAGTTATCAAATGGTTGTCAAATGAAGGTCGTGATTTTTCATACTTAGAACAAAATTATTGCTTAAATTTATGGTTCGCTGATACTCATAACAGTATTTTAAATATAGTAACATCGACGAAAATCAGAAATGTTCGAGATACGGTGTGAGTATCATTAGGACTATTCTTGACATTGAACTAGGCTTAAATGTTTTCTGCTTATACGCATATCATCTCTGCTCTATAACAATACGATCTGTTGGCTATCATGCGATATGTCTCTCTGAAAGAAATGAATATGCATTTTTGAATTTTTGATATTTTGAACATTTGTTATTTAGCTTTCTTATTGATTCTTATGAATGAATCATCTAATTCAGTTCACTTTCTCAAGATGTTGACAAAAGCGAACAATTCATTTCGAAATTTCATCTCTATTAACCTTCACAAAAAATTGTTGGTTCACAAGGTCCTTTTACTCGGCTGATCATGAGCATGAGTGTATTAGGCGTTTCAAACTCAACGATTGCCATATCCACACTCAATTTTAGTAAACAATTGCATACGGTAAAGTTCCAGCGATAAATACGGTTAGTCAAAGTCATGGTCGTGGTTTACATTAGAAAATCATGTATGCAATTAACCATTACCTCTATGGTTATGCATTGATCTATTTAGTTTTAATGAAACTGCTAACTGTACAATTATGTTCGTCATTTAGTTCAAGTTTTTAATTAACGTCAAATCGAATCTTTATATTTTAGTGATACCACAAATAAAATATGTAATTTGATACATTTACGGTTACAATACTAAATTTTTTACTTCCTTGGATTTTCGATGATTAAAATTTCATTCAGAAATCAATGATAAGAGCCGAATTCCGAGTAACCAGTTATCTGTTATTGGGTTCGATTTTAGATTGAATCATACCGTTTATTGTCCGAGTGCTTATCGAAAGTCAAAAAAGTTAAAATGTAGTATTGTAAAACTACATATACTCTTTTCCCGTCCTTTACACATATCTGGACTTTAGACTACATTTCGAATGCCGTAGCTCACATGCTCTGTAACAAAAAGTAAGTTCAAATGCATACAGATGTCGCAGTGGTCTATGCTCGAAAAATCAAGAAAATACTCAGCAGACATGTTTTGAGAAAAAAAAACAGGAATTTCAATTAAGACCAGAACATTTTAAGTCTTATCATCGTACTACTGTTCAGAATGAAAGGTTCCCAAAACTATGTCAATCAATAGTAGCTCATTGAGTATTTTATTCCTTTTCGTCGCTGCCTCTGATTATGAATTGTGCATACGGTTCCTTTTTCTTAGACAGATGGTTTTGGGAAAGAGTATCCTTTACCATTGGATTCTCATTTGTTTCTAGGCGGAATCGCATATTTATTAGGAAAATAGCCATAAAAAGAATTTTAAAAAATCCCCATTCTCGGAGGTTTCCAGGTTCTATGATCATCTTTTCGGCAATCAAACCGTTTCCCTGTATCATGCCTCATTCTCCTTCACACATATAAAACAATCATGTCATAGATAAACGAATAAAAGCATTTCCAAGACAAATTTTGTCATTCGATTAAAATGTTAAAATGACGGAATACAACATCTAATGCGAATATGCACGACAGTAAACTGTATGATGTAGATACCGTCGAAGTACCGTTGATAATTACCAAATGATAAAATACCTAGTTACAAATATCAATTTTTTTAAAATAATTGATTTTTAAACTGATTATGTAGCTATAAAAATGTATGTGTACATGAATATTTAGCCATAGCTTCAGTAAGGGTTACATTTGAATTCGTGTAAGTCTTTCTGTAAAATAGTTATCGAAACACAGTAAAAGTGATTTTGAAGGGAAGCTTGTTTTCACGACGCTCATAAAAAAGTTTAGACTTGTCCTTTTTCTTTTGCAAGCATCAAAACTTCTATCTGATGCATAAAATGCTACTGAAAACATTTTTAGTGAAAGATTCTCGAGATATGTGATATGACTTCTTGCGAAGAGGGATCCATTATAGTCTGTAGAATCAACGTAAACTTGTGTTGAAGGACCAAGCAAAATTTTGTGCGATCATTTCTATATAAGTATACTTATAGTTTTAATGGATATTCATTGAATTTAAAATGGAATATTACAAATCCACTAAATGAATGAAAATAATCGTTTTTTCTGTTCATTTACTTCGATAGTGTCGCGGTTGGTTTTCGAAACAGGGTGTGGGTGTGGTTCAGAGATGTCCATAGCGGTGCTGCCGCTACCGCTGCCGCGCCGCTACTGCTGTGACGGTAGCGGCGCGGCAGCGGCAACTTTCGGTTTTTAGGCGTCGCGGCGCAGCGCGGCAGCGGCAAATTTTCCTTTTTTATCGTCGCGCCACAGCGCGGCAGCGGTTGAAATTTCATTTTTTTTTATAGAACCTACAATAGGTACGTAGATTGTTTCAGTTTGATTCAAAGCAAACCAATTTTTCCTTTCTCAATTACCCAGGTGGAACAATACGGTACGTATACGACCGTATTCGGCTAAAATACGGTATATTTAGGCCTGGATACGG
>OENT01000394.1:27939-123703 GCA_900239685.1 Rotaria macrura | reverse complement strand
ATGACAGTGACGATGTTTTAAGTTCAAACAAAGATACAATTAAGTTTATTGTAAATGAAACAAATAAATTAAATTTACAAATGCTTATGTCACCAAACGATTGTTGTAGAAAATATGCTGATATTGTAGCATATGATCAGCATGGAAATAAAGCAACTTGTATGGAATTTCAGTGGATTTCGTTTGCGAATCCATGCCATCAGACAAGAACTAGTTGGACTGTATTAGCAATTATGGTTAATATTATTACGATCGAAATTTCTAAAAAAAGGCAAGTGAAGGCAATTCGTATAATTTTTCAGACTTACTTTCTCTTGTCTTGTTTCAAAATTTTGATAGTAGAACACAGACCACTTTTGCTTCTAGTTTTTAAAACAACGACTGAAAATTGCTTATTAATCTTTACTCGTTATTTCGTTAGGACTGAAGAAGATACTGATATCTTACTAAATGTTGGGGAAATTATGTTGATTCTTCAGCTAAATTTTGTTGAATACATTAAGATTTAGCTTCTCTATTTTTGTTCTATCACAAATTCTCAATTAAATCAATCAAGTTCCTAGGGAATAACTATTATGAGAATGTACTCCTTGGATAAATTCTCATTCGGTTGTTCAACACGAAGACCGTGAGCCGAAAAGTGGTCAATAAAAATGATACCCGATTTATATGAATTAATTAAAAAGGGTTTGAGTGGGTATGGGTTTCTCTCTTCTCTTTCCGAGTATCCACACCTGCATCCTTTACATCTAACTATTTAGGAATTTCTAACACACTCATGAACTTAAATAGATTTCATTGTAGTTTGAGTCACTTCGGTTTTACATTCAGGTACTTCCTGATAGTTCTTCTTACTTATTCTTATTCCTCAGTACTTCTGGATACGCATCCCTTCTCTTTATGAAATTCCTTCCAATCTCAGTTTTAAATCGACTCTTTGGTTGCTTCGATTCAAAGATGTAATGTAATCTATGATGTAAAGTGTGATCTCTTCTCAATAAATAAGACCTCGTTTTTCGCTCAGAAAATCAGATGACTGTTTCTTTCTCATTTAAAAAATAATATTCTCTTTCTAGTTGTTTCCATAGTTGATCAAATGCCATATTTGTTACTTTCGCGAAATAGGGTGTGAGCGTCATTCTAATAGTAATAGACACCCATACCCAATTCAACACGTCTTTCTCTGATATTTTAATTTTTTGAAACGTTAAGTTTTGATAACTTAATCTTTCGAGTTTTTGATTTCTTAACGAAGACGTTTCGAGATATGCGTCAGAGATTGAAAACAAAATGAATAGTCACATGATTCGATTCGATTCAACTCAGATAGGATCGGATCGGATCGGATCGATTTTGCATTCTTCGAGATTATTCTATTCAATAAATCGACAATACACCAATGACAGTGATGCTTATTGAGGATAAACACTTTTTAATTGATTCTAGTTTCAGATCATTTATGCAAGTTTAATTTAGAGAACTTAAATCAAAAGACTAGATTTACTCTTGATGATAGATGATTTGTTTTTTTCACTAATTTTATTCTATTTGTAATATCACATGGCCATTTTTTGAACTAAAATGTTCCTCATTAGACACCAAAAAACGTGCATAACACGACCAGTGCTGACTATTAATGCATTTCAACTCTGCCTGAACAGCACTAATGAAATTACAACTGAAGGGAAAGTAAAATTCTTAGCACAGAGCCGATTTTATTTGCCATCTATTTCTGTATCCATCGTCTAAATTTAAAAGAACAATGAGTCTGATTGAGGAGACGATAAGGTAGGAATAACAATTATTGATGCAGAATGACTGTGCAACTTTTTCTATTATGTTTACTTCCAACAACCTACAGTTAACATCCAATTTATTATTTTTTATGTGCATAAACAATGGGATTCATGATTAAAGACAATGAAGAATCAGTTCTTGATGTTCATTTGCCATGATAATTGTAATGGTGACCACACGTGCAGTTACGATAAGCTGTTTGATCTGATTTATTATCTTGCAGAGGAAGTGTAGCAAATGTGGCATTGACTGTTGATCCATCTGCACGTGATACATTTGCCGCAAAATTACCACCAGAAGCAGCTTTTTGAACAGCCGATACTGGATTCCAAAAAAACGACTTACAACCACATTTGCGACACGACATACTTGCTGCTGGGAGAATGAATATATCCGTAAACTCGAATACGTTTATATACACTTGTCAAATATTATTTTTACAGATAAGAATTGGGCTATATCACTGGAGAAAAATGAGTCAATATATTTGATTTATCATCACTACAGTGTCACTTGGTAATCTTGTATGGTTGCATCCCTCATGCTTTTAATTATTTGCTTTGAAGAAGAGTATCGGTTTTGCTTTACAACATATCTAACAACATATGATAAGAAAATGAAAATACCACCTGCATTATTTTTTTTAAATCTCTAGTGTTGGAATTTTCCATATGAAATCTAACATGTCGTATTATTCAAAGGTCTAAATTAGTGAATAGATTACATGTCTCTGACTTGCTTCGTATGAAATTTTAGTAGTAGGTTTTCATGATACAAATATTACACAAGTCTAGAGTCGAGAAATCGAATCCAAGACGTCTTGTATATCATTACATAAGGAGTTCGAAACATTAGTTTAAGTCATTCGAATAGATCAACAAAGAGTGCGTTTAGTCATTTAAGTAGCAATAATTCGTACAAGATACATTTTTTCTTAAAGATTCTGTGGAAAAACACAATCGATACTTTACTGCTAACTTCGAACGACACGATTGTATACAGGCATCAGTTTTAACTGGAAAGTTGCTATCAATAACATTCTTTTCGACAACTATTCGGAATAAATAAAAGAAGATTATATCTGATTTCAGAAAAAGTTCATGTTTGAAATATGTTCTTCTCAACTTAAAAAAACCGTTATCATCTAGCAATGGTTATCACATACATGGCATAGCCCAATAAGAGAATTAATTGTATTGATTAGGTTACTGTCCTAGTGTCGGCGTCACCATAGATACACAAAAGAATTGATGGATGTATAGATTTTATTATCAATATTTTGCAACTATTCCATATTCAACAATTAAACCACAATTTGCTTTTCCGTTCGATGAACGACTATACATAAGACGTGGAAACGGGTTTGAGTGGGAATGAGTTTGGTTATTGGAATGTGCGTGGATTGAGTGTCGGTTTCAGTAAAGGAGGAAGTGTCTATGAGTGTGACAGTCGGACGGATAAAATCATCTATTCAGTCAATCGTAGAATCAAACCCACACCCATGCATCTCAATCAATTTATTGAAAGAGGTCATTGTGCTTCGGCATGATAGAAGTAAAAGTAAAGGGCACAGAAAGAAGCATTACTTTAGAGATAGCATTCGTTTTGGACAGACAAGATCATAATATTATTTCTTGGAATAATAGGCTACATTGATAAAAATTGCATCTACTAAGCCTACGCGTACATATCTGCATAGAATAAAAGAAATTAAATCAAATCTAGAAACTTATTCGTTCGGCAGTATTCTATCTGATAGTTCTTTCAATTTTTATTTTGACGACGGCAATCCATACAGAACACTTTAACACATTTTATGCTGTACTATCATCACTGGTTTTCGATTGTCTGGTATTATTGAGATGTATCTATCAAGTGAATATTTCATGCTAATAAACCTTAATTTGCTTCATTTTTGAATCGTAATATTGTGACAGTAGAATATATTTCGTCTAGATGATTATAAACTTGTTTCCCATTCACTCATCATAGCAGGCAATTTCGCTAATTTTATCTGTTTTCTTTTCAAATAACCCATATGTATCAATTTTTTTCACTGTAACAGATGCATCACTCATAGCATCGACATATTCTAATTTTAGAAAAGCAAAACAAAGCACCAGGAGTGAAGAATCTTACGTTAGATGAGAAATTTATATAGTATTATTATGATATAACCATCTGTATATGAGTGTACCCATGAATCTCATCAACTATCGAATACTCAGCAGACGTGTCTATTATTTGATTGACAATTTTTACAACGTTAACTATTTAGTACCACTTGATAGCAAAGTATTAGTCAGACGATGTGTCTCACATAATAGGTGAAAAGAAAACACTCTATTCACTCATTCATTTCAGTCAATAAGAATAAACAGAACGAAACGGATCTCACTTTTTTATCCGCGGTGAAAGAAACAGTAGTGGATGTAAATGTGACTGTTCGTCTTCTCTTCATCAATCACAGCCAAATTTTGTCTCATATATTCAAAAGAACATGTCGTAAGATGAGTCAGGTTAAATCTGTTGAAGATTATTATAGCTACAAATTAACGAAAGCTAATCCTTCTTGTACTGGACTGGTGCATTTTTATGTCTAGAAAGACGATTCTAAAGCGTTGCCATATGTCTCTTCTTCAATATTCTGCATTAGATTTATTTGTTTGTAAACATAATATGTGAGAAATGAAATAGATAAGACAAGTAACAAAAACTTGATCATTATGTCTTTTCAATCTATGTAGTGAAAGTAAATGAGCACACAATTGGTATTAGATGATATTTTGAAAAAAATAGTTGAATTTCGTGCGCCGAAAGTAATTAATACTGTTAAAATATTCAATTTATTCGTCATTATTACCTGTTCTATCTACTTCGACTATGAGATGGGTGCATTCAGCTTTGAAGGTTTTAATGTAGAAAAGCAACTTTAGATATAAATGAACGTCTCTTTGATAATAAATTATAGTAGTATTTGTTAACTTGAGGTCGGCCTACTTCTTCATAGAAAGTTGTGGGGTGAAGGCTTTGGTCTAGCATGGTCGAACAACAATAAATGAAAGTTTGATGCATCATTTACTCATGAAAAAAACATCATTTTAAAATAAACGTAAAACTTACTTTTGTACGCAAAATGAAGAAAAAACCAATGGACCGAGCATTGAAACAACTAAATAAGCACAGAATCGAACGCATTGGTGAAGCAACCTATCTATTTGATGCGACAATGTTATGCTTAATTGTCTCATGTATATATACACAAGTGGAAAGAAAGAAGTCATTTCGTTAAGGATAAATAAAGAGAAAAACACTCGTGCTTCAGCTTCAGGTCGTATATAAGCGTTTCAATTCCATATTAGTTAGAATATGGATGTATCTTAATCTATTTTGTCATTATTTCAATCTATATTGTATTTTATTATTATCATTAATATTGAGAAAATGTAGAATGAGTGTCGCGGGTATCCTGAGTGTAGATAGTCACTGCACTATTTCAAGGCTTCAGTATTGTCTACTGTAGATAGAAGGTAAACTAGACGAAAAGTGAACCAGCAAGAACGGAGAAATGAACATATAGAGAACAGTGAGGTAATGATTAGTGCTAATTTCACTATGTTTTATGGTATGAAAATAGGCGCTGATGTAGGAGTTTCCTTTATCAATGTATACATACCTATTCTACGCAGATTTACCTAGTCTATCAATCGAAACTCTCTCGATATCTGACCTACGTAGTTATGATGAAATGAGCAGAGATAAATTGACCAATTTGAAGGAATTGTTGAAAAAATCTGAAATGTTATTTTTTTATACTCATAACAACTTACGCCACAAGGTTTCCATCTTGTAGAGTACATTGAGTAATAACTTTTATTTTTCTCTTCTTTCAAAGGAACTTGCAAAAGGCCGCAGAAACTATCCGTCGTGAACAAACCATTAGTACAAATAATTCTATTTTTAAAAAAAAAGGGAAGTGTTTCCAGAATATTCTTCAACAAGTTTTCACTGTTTTCTATTCAGTCATGTCAGTCAACGCTGTCGTACTGTTCAAGGCTCTCATCGTAGTTTTCGTTACCTTTGCCCATGTACAAGGCCAGATATGTTACTGTACCTGCTGCACGAGTGGATGTAGGATAAATGTTAACAACAGCATCACCGTAAGTAGCTGCTCCAGCTGTACCTATTCATATTGTCTGTCTTCGATCAATGCGTCAACTCCGATTTGTATTTCGTCGAGTGGAATAGTGAACGTCACTTGTGTCAACCCTGGGACTGGCATCACTACCACAGTGGCTACCACTTCTACCAAAAGTATGGCAACCAGTAATATGTACACCAAAATGTATCCGTTTATCATACTAACCGTCTTTGGTTTTATTCTGCCAAAGATTTTGTCAACTACAGCTTGATTGATCTCTAATCGAACTCGTGCCGTTCATTATTAAATATTTCCTTTATTTAATGAGAAAAATACATTCCTATTGCATTTTTTTAAACCTCAATCTCTCTTCAGAATGAATAAAATTTTATGACTTTGTCTCATTTTTTGTTCAATTGTCCAGGAATGCTGCTATATCAGGAGAAAAGAAAAATATCACTACAGTGCAACGCAGTAAACTTGATATTTTCGATCTTCACGTGATGATGTTCTGAATGTACTGGACATTCAAGAGCAACTTCGGTTCTATTGAGTTTTGCAATTCAATTATGATTTCCATCCAATTTTCCAAATGAAAAGTTTTCACCAGTCAAAAATGATCGAAACGCTACAGTATTTTCTAGAGAAAAATTTGATCCGTCACCAGCAGCTCGTCGACATATTAGACAACATTGCCGAAGCACTGTTAAAAATAGAACTTCTATAAAGTATGTATGCTCTTCGAAACAATTAAACTGATTT
The DNA here is from genome assembly GCA_900239685.1 of Rotaria macrura. Classification (NCBI taxonomy): domain Eukaryota; kingdom Metazoa; phylum Rotifera; class Eurotatoria; order Philodinida; family Philodinidae; genus Rotaria; species Rotaria macrura. Next base: position 117,003 of record OENT01000394.1, on the reverse strand, counting down.
CGAAAACGAAAAGGTTTAAGAATATTTTTTATCCATGCTCTCTAAATCGTCATCAAGTGTTCATTGGGATTCTTTTATCAAGCTGACTGCTACTTGTTGAGAAAGTGGGCCCGGGTCCGAGTGCTTTTTCCCTTAAGATACAAACCTATTCCTCAAAATTTGCTATGCCTTCCATTTCTATGTTGTAAGACTCATTTTTTATGTCGCGCGAAAGAGATTGGTTTAAAGTGAAATACTTTTTACTCTATTTTTTCTTAAATTTTGTTTGCGTTTATTAGATTTATGTGAAGTCCTAGAAAATGTTATTGAACTAGTCGAAGCTTCTATGGATGGATTTTGCTGAGATACATTCGAAGATATGATGCGTAATCTAAAATATTGCTGTAAGATAACTGATATGATATTAATATACTGAATCAATCGATTCATCTTCGCATAGTCTATATTTGACAATATCTTCTAATAACTGAGTTCTATAAATGATAGAATCTATTCATTTATCTTGTATGCATTTAGTAGTATACTTATCCAAGGTTGAATGATATTACCAACTCCACATCGGAATGACGGTTCACTAATGTTTAAAACGGCGAAAAATGACAAGTCAGTTACTGTACAGAAAATATATCTTTGATAGTATAGATTTTCGACTGGTGAGTTCTTTCATCCGGAAACACATTTTTTTCATACCGTGACGCACAATATACAAGAGTATTGCGTATCTTTGAGTTAAGTTTCAAAAATCTACTACTAATGTATGTCGTACGAATGAATCTACTTGTGAGAATATCATATACGTGATGAAATGTTTCACATCAGTGGAAAGCGGCATGAAGTGAAACCTATTCTAAAATTTGGTATGAAAGATTACGTCTTTAAAAACGAAGGAAAACACAATTCTTCTTTCGCTGTCTACGTCAAAAGTCAGACTATTGTAAAATTGTTTAAGGCGGTCAAAACGAGCTACCTGGGATAGAAAAAAATGTCGAGTTTCTTCTGCTCTTGACTATAGTTGTGTCGGATAGTATCATGGGTTTTCTCTCTGTTACATCATATATCAATAAAAACATCATCAATAAGGAAATTGGTTGCTACGAAAATATGATATAACTTTTATTTAAGATAATTGGAAAACCATTTGTTTTTCATTTCGGAAAAAGAATTTAAATTGGAAGGCATGTCGAAGTTCACTTTATAGATTGCGTAATGCATTTGAAAAGCACATATTTTTCGTTATTCATTTGTTTTTCTATTTTTATGTGTGAGCTAGATGCGGGAAATCATAATCATTAAGCAAATGAGAATTTACGCACTCCTATCAATTCACATAAAACATATCCTTATCTATTTTTATTCGTTACTAATGTGAACTCTTACAATTTTTAACTAGTTTTTATTGATTGTGGGTTGTAACAAAAGTGAAAAGGTTTACTAGTCACATGATAACAGAGTGAGTGCTCTTCCAGATTAGACTGTGTGAAAGAAGTTGAACTCCACGAATCGGAGTTATCCATTGACTTAATATGATTAGGCATGATCCTACTTCTACGTATCACACATATAACGTTTCATTCATCTTTCAGCAACTTAATTTTCAAGAGGATTCCATTACGGTGGTTACAGTGCATTCAAAACAATATGAGACCATAGGCGTCTAAATGAAGATTACTATCAGAATCTCTATGTTTCTATCATAACCTCAGTGCATTCAATTACATATCATGTGCTCTGTAACAATCAGAAAGCAGTTCATTCACTATCTGCTTCGTTATCATAACATTAATAATAAATATAATATGATGATTGAAATTTGAGTGTTTTGTCAAATATTTGACCTAATTATAAACAATCGAAGAATTGTGAAGTACTCTACGAAAAATGAATTTAGAATCATCAATCTATGAATTATATTACTCTTGCTAATCGAATTTTTCTCTAACAATCATCTTATTCATGTATGCAATTGTCTCACAGCGAATCGATTTTAACCCTTACGCTTGTTACTCTTGATGAATTTTATGAATTGAAATCACTTTCATGAAGTTATTTTTCGGCAAAACAATCAATGAACAAACTCAAGTTAGCATCATCGCTTACTGTATTGTTCACTTATCTATAGCGTCGGTGAAGGAATACTGTTGCTCATGAGCTCATAGTTCTGAAAAAACACCAGATCTCCAACGTTTCTCGCCATCGTATTCTCCTAACTTCGCTTAGTTTATTAATAACGCCGTTCAAAGTATCCATAGAGACTTGTCCAAGTAATGTAGCTGGTATATTCCAACATTTAAAAATAGTTTGTCTCTATCGTTTAGCATATGCTTTTGATCCGTTTCGCATAATCAATCCAATCAGGGAGAAATTTACTTATCCTGAAAATTATACAACGCTGCGCGTTATGTAGAATATCATGCTAAATCTGACGATAACAATCAATAATGGTAACAGTTGATCGAAGATAATGATGAGGAGCAAAAATCAACCGAATATGAATTTGTAAGGTGCTTTCAGCCGCTTTTGTCACTTATATGATCATTGTTAGAGATAGTACATTGTCACAACAATATCGAATTAATATTCTCTTCAAAAGAACTACATCCGATGAAATGGAAAAAAACGAACGGACTGAAATAATTGTTAATCCCCATAAGTGCTCATCTATCAATGTATTTGCATCATAGTAAGACTTTTCATCGATTACACGGTTTATATGGTCATTTTTTAAAATATACTCTCAAGATTGAAAAAGAATAAATTATAAAGAATAGCAAACATGATTCAGAAAACAAGAGAGGCATTAGTTTAATACTCTTATGGTTCTTCTGCAAAACTCACATCTATATCGATCTAATTACAACTACAGGCAAGTTGCATGATTGATGACTTGATTTCATTCAGAAAGGAACTTACATAGCAGAGAATGATTGTATAATCAGGAGAAATTAATGAGGGAAAGCATACATTATTGTGGAAAAATTTTGAAAAACGAAAAGAAAAGAGAGCAAAAGAAAGCAGTAATGTCAGTATATCAAGCATTAGCTGTATTGATAATGATACTGTTGGTGGCTGTTTCAAGATGGATTAGATATTTTCTACTTGCTGAATTATATTCCACTTTCTCCACCTTAAAAATAGTTCCAACATCTAAAAGTACTTCTTGCTCGTTAGGAAAATGTGATATTGCTGCAATGTCACTCATCTAAATATATCGACCAACCAATTTGATAATAAATAATTTATTAACTGCAAATTTTTCGGCTTGTATACGATCTCGTGATGTGGAAGTGAATGCCAACCATTTTATCCATTTATTAATAGAATCTTTGTAATCATCAATCATTGACTGTTTCATGTCTGTACCACGATAAACAATTTGATATTTATCATTATACGATGTTCGCCTGTTTAGTAAATAACAATAAGCCCCCAAAGTATCGATTTTACTTCTATCATCTTCTCTTAAAGTTGAATTAACTAATTTGTAAAGAAATGTATCATCTGTATAAAGATGAATAGCACATTTTATAATTTCATCATTCGTTTTATGTTTCACATTTCGTAACGAATTAACGATCTTATGTCCTGCAGCCTCTTGATGTAATATTTTACTTTCTTTCAAAATACCTAGTATAGCAAGAAAATCTCTATGGTATATAACAGCCTGATAGACAAATATTTGAAAATATAATCTCGCCAGAGATAATCAAAACTCAACATTATTCTTCATAACAGATTTCTCCTTCGCTCAGTGGTGTGTTCTATACAATCATGGCATACTAATCTGTGAAGGTCGAAACTTTGAAAAAGTTGTTGAAAAAGGATTTAAAAAGACTTTATGAACGTTGAAAAGTTTTCTGCCCCAATATGCTTTCGATATTCTTACGTTTCAGATTTTCCCTTCGAAATTTACCTACATCATTACTGAACATAGAATGAGAGAAAAAAATCATACCTTTTTCAGCTTGCTCAACTATTTGTGACCACTGTCGATCTAAATAATTTGTTAGATGTCTATTTCTAGAGATCCATTCTTCAATGAATTCAGATATCCTGGCATTCTTGTCACTGGATTGGAATGATTTGATTGGCTTTTCGGGATAACAGAAGCGCTCTTCTCTTAAATGACCTTCGGTTCCCATCTCAGTTCTTTTCAATGGTCTTTTTTTTCGCTTGTCGTTTTTATTAATCTGAACGTTAGAAGTAAAGTCAATTATGTGCTGCGCTAACTGAATTTGGTGTTCTCCTTTTTGATAGGCTTCCTCTATCATTGTGCTTTCTGCATTGGAATAACGAGTCCACTCCTTGTTTTGCTTATCATTCCATGGGTCTGGATTGGATTGCCACGACCAAAATGCTTTCTTTTTTGATGATGAGTGTGCCATATTTGATGCTATTGATGTAGCCTTTTTTGTTCGAATCCTTAAAAAGAAGGAATACAAAGTAAACCACCAAGATGAGTAAATTCTAGGAATTTTTCAAAAGTCAAATTTTCAGTTTCCATATTTTGAGAGTGCGCTGATGAAAAAAATCAACCGCTATAGAAAAACAATAATCTAGCAATACTACAAAAAAAGGTATAGGTTTTGTAATAGATAATTGAAACTGGGCGAGTGAAGGAGTAAAGTGGATAGACATTTTTCTAAGAGTGTTTGCCAAGAGGTCGCCATGGCCACCGTATGCAGCCGATCATGCTAGTGTTGGTTGAATGAGTGTAGGTCTGGTATAGGATCGAAGTCTTAACTCTTACATTAGTGCTATCATCTACGGCATAATTGTCATACTTGAAATTCAGTTCAAATGTTAAGGTAAAAGAGATATTTTGAATTTGACATGTGAAGTATGCAGAAATAATCAATGACGATTCTAGAGAAGAGACCTTTCCTGTTGTATCGTTGATCGCAAACAGTTATACACTCTATAAGTTTACGACTGTTGTTGCATATTGATGGGTATGATCGGACGAACTCTTGTTGCTTAGAATGCGCCCATAAAGTTGTACTGTATTTTCAATAGAAACTGTACCATTGTTTGTATTCATAGTCATAATCCCTCCTACTTATCAATATTTGAAAGAAGATACGTGATACTGCTCTCGCTTTTTACCGTGCACAGGGTTTCACAAAATATTCGATGCAAATAGATTGTGATTTATGAAACGAATTTATGATATTGACATGTCACGTGACAACATAGATCCAATAAATTTGCAGCCAATCATGAATACTATTATATCAAACATTGCCTCATATCTCATGAATCTGAAGGAATTCATCATACAAAAACTAGATAGCATTTGAAAATTCGAAAAAACAACTGGAGTACATAACTAGCATATTATCTCTATGAAACTTTCGTAAAATACAACAAAACATTACATTAAAAAAATGTCGTGAGTGTTTCTGTGTCTGCTGCAAAGAAGACCCGAAAGCACGTCTCCACAACCAACCACACCTCACAAATAGAGTTTGTCGAAAAGAACAATACTTATGATATTTTTCTTTTTTCTGCTCTGATATCCTTTTATAACAACTTAGCCACCTGTGTATCATAAAGGTGGCCTTAAAATGACTTTGAATGACTGTTCAAATCATCTAAATAAATGACTTATTGTTGCTTATTCGTTTTATCTAAAATCTCATATAAAACTCAATGCCGAGATCGATATCAATATCAGATTCCACTTCTATGTGAAACTGTAGGTTGTTTTTCGGGGAATAATTCTTTGGTTACCTAAGAATGATAAGAATAACTTATCTTTCTTTTTTCTTTTCTTGCTTTTTCAAGTATTTCAAACATAAAATTTATTAACGATGACTTCATTATTTATCCAAACTAAAGAATTGAAGATTCAAAACACAATAATGAATGAATGAATGAGTTTACCGAAATAAATCTGTGAATACTTGTGCAAACAAGCTCATTTCGAATGAACCAGATGTAGAACTACGCATTTTTTTATACAATTTTAAATACCGGCACATGTTGAAGTTACTCTCGATTTAGTCTTGAATACTCTCAGGTTATAGTTACCACTATGTTCTGTCGTCATCAGATTAACCTGTTAGTAAGTTATAAAACCAACAGTTCAACGTTTCTCGCAACTTTAACGTACGTATGTTTCTACAATCGAATATTGAATCGAAGGCAAAGAACTCGAAGATGGTCTAATATTTTTAGTCAAAATGCCAAACCGTATCCAATCAAATGAGAGTTCTGTTTATAAAACAGCTAATGGAAATCTAACAGATACGGTACAAAGTAATAAGCTGTAGGAAATATCTATCTCATGAGTAGATCTATTTTCTTTTGTTTCTCAATGGAGAAAATTGTACATTTATTCTATCATTTCACGAACTAACTATTCTCGGTAGATACATCTGCAATGATGTTCTACTCTGAAGTATGAAAGATATTTATAAACAACTTTCGTTCCTGAAGTTTTTCTAATAAAACATGCGAATAACCCACTAAGCTGAGCTAGCAGTTAACTAGAGTGTTGTAACAGTTTCAACATACAGGACACTACTGAAATCTTTTGATTTTTTTTGCAAGTATAGCTTGAAATAATCACATTTGATATTTTGAATTTATTGAATGTGAGAAATAGATTAAATAAGTAAGAATGAAACAGAATTCAACACTAGAGGCGAATGATCAACGACAGTGTTGATGTAGACGTTTTATATATCCACATTCACTGTTCTCATATTTTCAAATTCACTTTTTCTCACACAACAACACTAGAGTTAAATATGAAAAAGATGAATAAGATGATCGTTAGAGAAAAATTCGATTAACAAGAGTAATATAATTCATAGATTGATGATTCCAAATTCATTTTCTGTAGAGTTCTTCGCGATTCGTTGAAACAAATCAATTACCAATGCTACGTAGATGAGCTCGTGTTCATCGAAGGAACTCTTTGGCACACCAACAGTCACACCCATACTAATTAGTCAACGATAACCATACTGATATCAGTGTAGATTGAAATCTGAAGCATAAAATATGCAGTTTTAGTACTTTTATTCGTATTCGTCAATGGAAAATAGAGATATGATCATATCTCAGCCGTTCTGAAAAAAATAGCATTCATTTAAAAAATATCTAATTTTAAATAGTGATGTCAATATCATAGAAGTGTCACTTCTGTATATTAATCATTGAAATTTTAGTTCATGAACATCATCTATAAAGAAAAAGTTGCAATATTCGAAATCCAATGCGTTTTGTTATCTAGACTGATTCAAAAGCAAAGAAAATGATTTATACATGTATTAGGTGTAAGTGGGATTTCCACACAGAATCATACTATACCTAAGCAATTTCATATATAATGTAAGCGGCAATAATCTATAAAACTTTATGCCTGTAGTAAAGAAAAGTACAAATATCTTACACAATTTATTTCAAACAGCCTTTGACCAATTTCTTTTAGTAGAATCATTTATTCAAAATTAAAGTATTATCAGAAAAACAAAATTCATAATTATGTTACAGTAAAATAGTATAAGACAAGAATTTGAAAACAGAAAAATTAGTAGAAGCAAACGAAAATCAAGAATTGTTTTGAATTGTAGCAGTCTAGGAGTTACATTCGAAATGTGTGAAAGTTTGTACACTCCGTTTTGTCTAACTATTTCCAACGAAAGTTTTTAGAACTAGAGAAAATTTTCTACAAGATATGTTTTCATGATAAGATTCTTTCTATGTATGGGATCTTCCGAACATATTTCTGTATGCTTCAACGAGTTTATCTCCTTGTGACTTGCCTCCAACATTCCTCAAAATTTCTTCAGTCACTAAATCTGTTAGCGTTTGTGCGCCTGTAGGAGAGTTTATATCTAACAGTTCACAACGTCCTCCAGTTATATCAGCAATTTCTTTAAAACCTGTTTCCGCTCGTTTGTCAACAAAAAACGTATGCACTGGAATGTTATTCGATCTCAATATTTCTAACTCATGTTCATAATTGGTTGGTTGCGCAAACTTAGTTGTTTCCCAATAACTTTCTTTGTGCATAGCTCTTTTCACAATGACTTCCTCCTTTGTATTAGGAGGGGCATCACCTATCAAAATAACTTGTGTAATACGTTCTCTCTCATTTTCTTTATTAGCATGCCATAAACCAATTTCAATAGCTTCATTCTTCCAACCTCCTTCAACTGAAATGTTACTCATGAAAGCGCGTAAGGTATCAGGCTTCGTTTCCCACGAAGAACTTTGAAGAAGCTTATCTTCTAGACTGTTATAATTTCGATAGAAATTAAACTGCATTTGGAATGAATCGGAATTAATATTTTTATCTTTCAAAACTGTAGAAGCACGTTCGAACATAGTGTTAACCGTAGTTTTACACTTATGTAACAAATGAGACATCGAACCAGTTGCATCCATGAGACACACCGTTCTTGAACAACAAATAGTGTATTCTGTTCCTTTGTTTTCTTCAACTAAGAACTCAATTACAGGATTCATAGCTCCCGATTTAAGATGCGATAAAAACTTTTGCGCAGTCTGGTCTCTTGCTTTTGCTACTTCAACATATTTTTTATTGGTGGCATACTGTATTTTAAATAAATCCGTGCGTTTTTCATGAAGAAGAGTATATAATGTGTTACATGTTTTTGCCTTATCACGCAAATCAACAGGACTGAGTGAAATAGATTTACCTTGTTTAATATCTTCAATATTTTCTCTTTCTATTTGAAATTTTTCGAGGTCATGATCGAGAAGTACCATACTGTAAGATCCATAGTCACCTTGTCTCGCCGCTCTACCTTTTATTTGCACTTCCTCTGTCAACTCCTCTGAAAGAAATGTCTGAATGACATGAATGCCGCCATTCGTCGCGACAGATCCATCATGACAATTGAAATCAGTTCCTCTTCCAAACATTTTAGTAAGTAGGGTTATTTGACCAGAAACAGTTGAACGTCTTATTCGATCATGTTTTTCTTCCAATGATGCTTCTTCGGTTATGTAATGAACTAATTCTTTTATTGGTGCTAAAGCAACTGATTCATAAAAATCTTTCAATTTTTTCTCTGATTCAAAAAAAACCAATACGGCACGTTTACCTTGAGCCTTGCCGACGAGTCTCATTTCAATTTCTCGTTTAATAACATTAAAGTAATCGTCGCTATTCTCAATCATTATATCGTCCTTTTCTGTAAATTTTAGATTATTTTTACCAAAAACCGACGGGCAATATGTATTCTTTGCAATTTTATAAACACTTTGTATGACTTCTTTTTCCGGGTCACTTAGAGCTTCTAATGTTCCCGTTACACCCATGATAAATTTAAACTCGAATGGTATTTCAGCATATGAAAAACTACCACATTTGATTTTAAGACTTATATTTTCTTCTAGACTTTCTTTACTTATATTACCTTTTTCATGTTCATAGTAATATGCAAATAAAGTTTTATAGCCATAGACAACATTGTAAACTACATTATCCTTTTCTACATATCCAATTTTATCTTGATTAACAACATAATCATGTGATTCAAATTTATTTACATCGAAAAGCAAATCTTTTACAGCTTCTTGAATTAATGATTCCCACTCCAGAAATCTATTGCAACAAACTTTATACTCATCTGCAAATTTCACATCGTTCAGATTCAAATTCGATTTTCTCTTTGTCCAAATTAAATTAACTAATGATGTTATTGTAGGATCTCGCAAACTAGCTGATGGTGTATAGACATTACCGTAAAAATCACGACTAAAGAAAACATCAACTTCATCAATTAATAAAATCTTAGCACGTGATGTATGCTGTCTAGTTTTTATAGGATTATCGGATCTTTGAGAAATTAACTGTTCTACTTTTTGTCTAATATCACCATTTTCATTGATAATGTCTTCACATAGGGTGTTGAAAGTGCCATAGTGAATATAGCTCTGTAAACCTAACAAATCGAATAAAAATGAAAATGATGAGTAATCTCTTCGACATAAATATTCACTGTAACATGCACAGTGTACATCAAAACCAAGCAGTCCCAATATACAAGCCGTAACTCCTAATGTCACGGATTTACCTTCACCTGTGCGTATTTCTATTAAATTGTTTTTCAATTCTTCTCTCTTATCTCCAATACCTAGTAAACGAAATATAGAAACTACTTGAGCTGCATGAGGCTGAAGAAGATAATCATTTCTATGTTGTGGGTCGTCAGCTTCGAAGTAATGATCTGCATTTTTAAGTGTCCATAAAGCAAAAATATGTGCCATTAATTTAGGAACTTTCTGTTTTGTAATTCCGTTCCATACAGGGTGGTTTGGATCCTGTTTGGTATTTCCACCAATTATTTTAACGTCAGAAATTAGCCTTTGTAATTTAATAATAGGTTTCAGGTACTGATTAATTATATCCTTATAGATATCGCTGAATTCTTTATATCGTCTTTCCAATTGATCTGTGTCAACCAAGTCACCTCTTAAATTGTGTAGTACATACTTGATGTCGTGCTTTTGGATTCTCTCATTGAAAACCGATAATGAGTAACCTTGAAATGCTTTGTGTTCTGATATCAAACTTTGACCTACGCCAGTACTATCTTGATGTAAAATTGCAATAATTTTCGCAAAAGTCGGAGAACCTGTTGTTGCACTTCTATGTTGGTTTACTACTTTTTCTATTATTTCATCTATTCTATCTTTTAACAAGGGTATATTATTTGAAGCAAACTTCATTCCTATTAAGCCCATGGCAATATTTTCAAGTCTCTGATCACGTTTCATAGAACGTTCCAAGGAATGAATTTTATCAAAAATTTTTTGTTCTATGTGTTCAATTTTTTCGTTAATTTTGAAATTAGTTGCTGTCATTTCTAGTCTGAATGATAACAAATTGCTATAGTATAAGTTAAACTTGTCGTATTCTCGTAGCACCAATCTGGTATCATCCCTGAAATCGTTCAAAAACTTATCAGCATTAGAAAAAATGTCATTTATTTTTGTCTCTAGTGACTGTCTACATTCCTGTTCAATCTTATCTATATCAATACTCATACTAAAATTACTCAACAGCTTAGCTTTTATCAGTATAATAAATTTAGCGTTGAATCTCTTGTAAAATTGCTCTCGAGATTTTCTGAATGCTATTGTGTCTTCATTAATGAGTTTTATGTTAACTAATTCATCTCGCAATCCTTTAATTTTATTAGATATCCCTTCTAACATATCGGAAAAGGGTGTCAATCCTTTTACTACCTTCACAACAGTATGCATTGAAGTATGATTATTACTGGGCAAATTTTCGTATTCTTTTATTTTTGTAAATACAGAGTTCCATTTAGACACTATGCCTAAAGTTTTGCAAAGAATTTCTATATCCATATATTCCAAAGCGACTTCATAATTCTTCTGATGCTCACTTATGTAATGTGAAAATTTTGCACGGAAATCCTTAATATTTTTATCGAAATAAACTGGAATTATGTCGATCGAAATTGATTGATTGTTGATTTCATCCATAAACTTCATAAATTCAATTAGAAAAATAAAACTTTTCTCTGATACTTTAGTTACTTCTGTAGTTATTAAAGATATATCAGATATAAAAAATTGGTTCATCAAAGAAGAGTATGCTTGTTGGAATAAAACTTCAATTCTAGATTGTACTTCAGAATATGATTGTCTAATATCACTAACAACAGGACCTAACTCCATTTTGTAATCGTTCAGTTTTTTCACATTAGATAATGCTTCCCTAATATTATATGTATTGAAATTTTCATTTATTTTCAAGGTAATTTCTTGAACCTGTCTCAGAACAAGATCATTACCTTTTTCGGCAAAAAATTGCATACTTCGTGAATTTCCATACTCTTGAAGAACGTTTCTGATATTCTTCAGATTGCCAGCACGGAATGCATTATCCAACTTGTTATCGCTATCTCGAACAAGTTTGCTTTTCTCTTCTTTACAAGACTTTAATTCTACTTCAATAGCTTTTTTCATTGATTCCGGTAAATATTTAACTGCCAATTCGATTTTGCCAATGTATATATTTTCTGAATCCGGCACCATTGCAATCTTAGCTTTATCAAATTCATCTCTAAATTTAGTTAGAATCGCTTCCGAAATTTGTTTTATAGCATCACTGTATAGCGCCTGTGAATCTTTTACCTTTTCGAGTTTTAGAAAGACTTCTTCCGGCGGATTTGATATATATTCACTAATATCGATTCTTGAGTATTTACTGACTATTCTTGATACAGCATTTTTTTGAATTTGTTCTATGTCTTCAATTTGAGTAGGGATATTTTCGTTACAACACTTTCCCAACAACTCACGCATCATCCGTATTGAATCTATCTTTTTATCTGCATTGTAGAAGTCATACATATGAATGAGGGCTTTGATATTCTCTAAGAAGCGTTGTACTCGACAGGTAACCAAAATTTTAACTTCTCTTATACATTCATCTATTTCATTTGGTGCATCAAGATATTTCGATACGTATTGTTTTGCTCTCTGTAGTTTTTTTAAATTTTCTATTATAGATTTGATACCTTCCTTATCTATGTCGTTTCCCATCATAGCGTCATCTTTAACTTCATGCATCAAAGTATCTATGCCGATCTTAAGCTGTTGTTTAGCTTTTCTAAAAAATTGATGTCCTACTTCATTTGATGACTCTAATACACTCATTTCATAAGGAACTCGTTCATAATCACCTTTCGCAATAGCGTCGTTTATTTGTTCACAATCATCCATTGCCTGTGAAAGAAATATTTTTTGATAGTTTTTATACAAGTCAATATACTTTTCTCCTTGTAAAAAGCAGTCTAATTTACTTAATACTTTTACAACTAATAACTTAATGTTTAGAGCTTCAGTTCTTTTTATCCTACTCAGGTTTTCCAATTCACTTGATAAATCGAATAAATAAGTTGATAACTCATTAGTCCAGTCGTCAATAATTCTTTGGTTTGAAAAACAGGAAAATACTCGAATATTGTTTTTTTTTATATCAGATATTTCTCGTAATCGATTGAATAATACTCGAGCTTTGTCAAAAACATTCTGCTTATTCTCAGATGGATATTGTTTGATAATTTCAAAAGAGCTTTCCATTTCCTCTTGAATAGAATTACTAGTATCAGTTATCAACGTTCTTAAATTGTTCAGTATAAGATTGCAATCACTGTCGATCAATGCACGTGCTTGTTTACATGCATCTAAATAATATAACGCTTTTTCGGCTTTATTGAAATCAAATATTTTATATTCTTGTTCTTTCAACTTTTCGAAACTGAAAATATCTCTAATCATAACGAATACATTATCGGTTGCTTTTTTAAACCAAGCGTTAACTTCATCTATGTGTTGCTTTAGACTAGGAAAAACTACTTCAATACATTTCATATCATTAATTTTCGTTACTGTTTTGTATACATGTTCAACTTTATCACAATTATCGAGTTCCAAATTCGATTCCATAATAGATATTTTTAATTCTTCTGCATACTCAATAACCTGCTCTTCAATAGTATCCAGTATATCTGAATACACTCCAACTCGATAATCTTCTATCCATTTCGCATTTTTCAGATTCGACAAACATTTTGTGAGCTTTTTAAAATTGACTTTTACGTTTGGCTGAAAGAACGATTTTAATATTTCTTCAGCGTCTCTTCTTGATTCCTTTATATATCCACATAATTTTTCCACTGTGTTAAAATAGGATGGACTTGTTTTAAACTTAATAATCGAAATTGTTCTCATTAAATCCATTTGTTTTACTAATTGTTCTAATGTTCGAAAAGAGTTTTCATTTTGAAGCTGTGTATCTATTTTTTCAACTATGGCATCGAAATATTCCAAAATTTTTGATAAAAGATCTTCATAGATTTTATTTATAGATGCCTTAAATAAGCGTCCTCGAAGGGCGAATGCTTTACTGGCACTTTCAAACATACATACGCAACTATTTATGCTGTCTATATCATCTTTTTCTAATTTTTCTAGGTTAAGTATATGATCGAGCTTGGTCACTGACTGACTCAAATATTCGAGAACAAAATTCTGCAGTTCACTATATTTTGCTTCCATATCCTTACGATCCAAATGATCCTGTAAAATGTTTAATGCTTCATATAACTTCATTATTTCACTGGCACTCTGCTTAAACTGATTTGACAATACTGTAGTTTTGAAAGAATTGCGTACAGACTCGAGTTTCTCCTTGAAAATTCGGCAAACTTCGTTGTATTTACAATCACAATCTGGAAAAAATGTTGATAGAAGTTGCATTTTATCTAAACTGGTTTTCACTGACGACTCATTAATATCTCTTTCTCTGAGGTCCTCCACAATCATATCGACTTGTTGAGTCAGATATTGAGTAAACGCGCTGTAATGAATGGCTTCCTTTCCTAAATGCTTATTTCTGAGTTCGTCTGCAAGTATAGCATGATCGATTCGAACTTGGTACTGCTTAATATCTTCGTTGCTTAAAATTGTTTGTTTCATCAAGCAACGATTTAACGCTAAAGTACCTTCTTGATACTCTTCAGAGAGATTCTTACTTACGTAACGCACACAATCATCGTAAATTTCTTTGATAAAAACTTGATCAAGCGAATCGCTTAAGCGCTTTAATTGATCAAGTTTATAGCTTACAAATAAATACTCGGAACGATTAGTTGTAGAGATAATACTAAGCTGATGTTTTCTTACTTGTTCCTGTATGATAGATCTTGATTTTTCTGTGATAAATAATTTAAAAACTTCTCCAGGACGACTTATAGCAGGAGATTTCGAGAGTTCACGTAATATCTCTAAGCGATCATCCTTGATCGGATCGACAACTCGTGCGTTCTTGCTGGTTTTATACACCATATCATCAATAAAATTCATGAAACTAGCATCTTCTTCTACATCTTTCATGGTATTTCTGACATTGACAAGTGACGCATGAATAGAATTTCTTTCATTATTAGGATATTTTGTAAAAATGTATGAGAAAGCTTCAATCTCATCCTCAATTCCTGGAATTAGTCCTGCCAAAACATGAGTTAGATTTCTCAAACCCTCAAATCTATCACCGATACTCCTATAGCTAATTATAACAACCGGTCTTACACTTTTACAGTCTGCCATTGATTTAACAATGCCGATCCCATTTGCGATATCTACTTCTGGCCCACTTGTATCTTCAAATCCTGGTGTGTCACACAAAATTATATTGCTATTTTTAAATCGATAAATATCTTCACATTTCATTCTAATTGGTGTAACATATCGAGTTTCTGATGTAGCAAACGGTGAGGTAGTGACATTTTTTAAGTCTGGGTTTTTTATCACAATCGGAGCAATATGTAAAAGTCCGCTCCTATAAGTTTCAGCCATTTCGGATCCTGCTAGAAAATGGATGGTGGTTGATTTGCCTGATCCAGTTACTCCCAAAAAAAGAATAACGTCTTTGTCCTTGATCAACTGTGCTGCACCATCGACTTTTTCAATGAGCCTAAACAATTCTTGTATATCTAAAGGACTGATCGCTTTCAACAGTTTTTTTAAATTAATCAGAGCTTGCTCCCAATTTGTGAATTTTACGTTGGTGAAGCTTTCATCTACCAATTTTTCAATGTATATGGACTGTAGTTCTTCAACCATTAGCCATTCTCTCAAACATTGAAAATCGTTCTTTATTTGAATATCCGCGGGGTCAGGTACGTTGATACTATCATCTAAAATTGTTGCATTACCAACTAGTCTAAGAGACACATGATACAGTAGACTGATTATGTATTTCTCTGCACATGGTGGCATCGAGAGAAAATCTTTGTACATATTGTTTAGACTTTCTTTATTTATCTGATATGTCTCCAGCTTCCAACTATCGATTATAGCATTATCTTGACGGCCATACCTTTCCTGTTTTGGTAGACTCCCACTGGTAGTACTTTCGTGGGAAGATTTTGCATCTTCGGGTTTGTGCATCAACGATTGAAGCATTTCTAGTTCCGATACATTAGTTTGCAGATCTGGTGTTAATTCTTCGCTTCCGTTGGAGCTGTAGCGTAAGATATCCGGCTTTGTTTGTATGATACCTTCTCTTAGCTGTTCTTGGCTACCGAGTTTATGCTGTTTTAGCTCATCTCTTAATTGATTTTCTAAGACTTCGCATACTTGTTCTTGTTGGTTCGAGTGAGATTTTTCTTCGTAATCTCTGGATATTGCACTAAATGAATGATGAGTTTCATCAACATTGACTTTTCTAATGACATCTACTGACGCTTCTAATAAATTTTCAATAGTTAATATTGCACTATGCTTATAATCGGCTTGTTTGCGAAAAGTTCTTTGGTGTAGAATTGCATTTGGATATACTTTATCAAATAGTTTCTGTAACTTTTCGGGTACAAAACATGAGTGCTCAGCTGGATCAATAAACAAGGCTAACTCTATCTCTCCGTCCACATCAAATTTGATTAATACTCCAACCCAATGTAGATCTTCACAGTTATAAGGAATAAGTGTAATACGTTCACCTGCTCGCTCTTCCTTTGCCTGTCGTAATCGTTGCTCCAATTGACCATTTACTGTATCATCAACAGCATCTAATATATAAATGTGATCCGGATAACGTTCAGGAAACTCCCGACGTGCCTTTTCCAATGCACTTTCCATTTTAACTTTCATTTCAGCATATGATAAATGCGTTTCTCTTCCAAATTCTATCTCATTATCCATCCTTTGCGATGTTCCTTCTTCGTAGTTGGCAACTGAGATTGCAATGTTCACCAACGTAAATGTTTTCTTGCCCAGAAATAATACTGTTTGAAATAATTTCTAGAAGATAAGAATGCTTTTTCCTATTCAAAAGTTCGATAGCTCTATATCCTACTATAAAAGATTTCCTGCTCACCCCCTATTTTTAAAATTTATTCACTATTCAAAAGATGGGATCGACAGAAGACCTGATAGAAACCTACCTATTCTTATCTATAGATTTTATTGTTATCAATATTCTTTATCAGGAACTATTACATACAGTTCATGTCAATCAATAGTTCAAAACTATAACCCTACTAGACTCTGGAGAAAGTATACTTAGACCAGATATTTTCTAGCACCAAAAACGAAAAAATCGACGTTTTATGAAAGAAGTCGACATAGTACGAGTTAAAAAGACTGAACAGAAATGACAACGCAAAAAAATCGAAACGAGTGTGAATACGGAGATGGGTTTGCGTGTAGTTCTTCTCTTAACGCACACCCCCACTTACACTTATTCCCAATTGTAGACATCTCTTTTTATCAAACTAGAGTTGCTGAAAAATATGAGCACCGTTGTTTGGCACTGATACATTTTTTCGAAGTAGATATCAAATAAGAATTAAATCAGGATTTTCCTCCTCCTCTCCCTGGAGTTATAATAAAGATCGCAGTAATGGGGAACAAAGCAGTGGTTCAGTGAGTGTTTTAGTCTTTACATTATTCTCATGACATATGGATCGCCTGAGATTTTCTGCCCTAATAAACTGTGCCGATCCAGACTTAATTGATCCGATCCAATCTCTGATTCACATTCATATCCGAACTACCTTATTCTTGTATTCTAGTTGGATACTTACCAAATTAAGCAACTAATGAACCGATATAATAACTGGAAATAAATATTGAAATATAACGAAAATAATTCAAGGTACGATAGTCGTATTTTATCTGAAACAAACGATTAAATTCATACGCTAATCATAGTCAATCATGTAACTAATTTTAGTCCTCATGCATATCATAAAGATGGAATATGTAGCGATGACAAGAAAGATCTAATATTAATGCCTGCGCAATAATAAAATAGGTGTAAACGTAAACGCAAATACTCGACAACAGTAATAACTAGCGACCTACCGTTTTCACCATTCCACAAAGAACACTCTGGGTCATCTTATTCCTCGAAACTCGATTGGTCAATGATTAAGGAATGTGAGAAAATCTTGACAAAAAAGCTTTGAAAAAGATACTTAGAGACCGTTCCTCTTTTCATCAAAACGTGTAACAGTACCAGTCTATAGAAAATGTTTTTCTATTTGAATCTACGAAAGACACACCTGTCTAATTTTTTGGGGTCAAGAGGTATAAGTCTTTTCACGAAATCTCTGATCTCCAGTGATTCCCTAGCATCACATAGAGAAGTAGCTAGGTAGGGGGTAATTCAGCAAACCAACCCGAATTTATCTGATACTGATATCTTGATATACGAGAAATCTCAACTCCTCCGTTACAAGATACCTAATTTGATGTTTCAGAATAATCGAAATGACAGTGTCAAATCAATTCGAGTCCAAGAATAAATATCACTATTCGAGTTGGCATGTTGAATTACCCCCTACCTAGCTACTTCTCTATGTGATGCAAGGTGAATCAGCCAAGATCTAGGGTCTCATAAAAAGCCGTATACCTATCAGAGGTGAGCCAGTCAGAGATTCTTCAAGTCACAAGTCAAGTCAATTCACTAAAAAAATATTTCAAGTCAAGTCAAGTCAGAACAGGTCAAGTCTTCATTTGGCTCAACTAACGGAAAATGTTTTAATACTGCAGAGTTGATTTGACTAGACAAACGAGTCAACCCAAGTTGTGGTTTTTCAAAAATGTCCAAAGTTACGTCATGAGCATTATAAATTTTTTCAGAACTTAAGCTAAGTCAAATCTTTACTTGACTGGGTTGGAGTTGAAGTGACTCAACTTCACTCGAATTGACTTGACTTGACTTCCCCAACTCTGATATCTATTGGCCGCAACAAACTAAACAGGTGTGTCTCTCGTGAATTCAAAGAGAAAAAAGCTTCCTATATTCTGGCACTATTAAAAATTTTGATGAATAGGGGAACGGTCTCTAAGTCTACGTGTCTTTTTCAAAGCACTCTACCAAGATATCATCACATTCGTCAATCATTGGCCAATCGAATTTCGAGGAATAAGATGAGCTAGAGTATTCTCCGTGGAATGGTAAAAACCACAGGTCGGTAGTTGTAACCGTTGTCGAGTATTAGGGTGTACACTTACCCCTCTTTTATTCTTGCGCGGACATTAGGTTGTAAATTTTACAATCCCAGATGTGTATCACTGTTGTTTCAAGTGACATAAACAATTAAATTCAAACCCAGTAGAAGTTCCTTAAAAACGGTGTGTAGGAGTTTATTAAGGTTGTTCCTAAGATATTAACAAATAATGATACCCGACTCAAAATATGAATAAAGATCTTCGCTCTTTTAGTCAGAGGAATTTTCCGTTTTCAGTATTTTGCGCCTGACATCATTATTTGTTAATCGAATTACACAAAAATGCTTTTCAAAATGATCGGCGAAGATTGTTCTATAAAAACAAATATGTGAAAAATTCGCTGAAAAATCTAATATTTGTAGTCGTCAAGCAAAGTAAATGTTCCTTATACGCCTGAAATTTCAAAAACTCGTGGAATTCAATACTTGGTTTGTATTTTTTGAATGAAACTGTTAAACACCCAGTCCATTATTACAGTACTTTCACTTGATATGAATTTCATTGTTTATGCTATTTGAACTTACAACAATGCCCGTCTGGAATAATATTATTTCAATCTCTGCAATACTGATAATTTTAGTTACCATTTGCTTGATGTAAAGAAATAAGTCGATAATAAACGCCCTTTCAAATACTTGCCCACATTTCTTTGCATTGTTGATGCTTCTTTTCGGTGAAGCAGTTTATGGCTGCTGCAGCGTAACTACTACCGTCTAAATGAAAGTAGAAAAGATGTTAATCAATCTATCTTACAGCAAAACACTGACGAAGACAGCTAGCGTCCCCAGTGAAAGTCAACCAGCATGGATGCACCATGGTAAAATCCTTCTAGAACGTACGACACATCCGAAATTCTTAGAAGGAAAGACCTCAGCTATATCAACTACACGTCAGATTTTACAAGACAATACGCTAAGATATAAGAAAATGTAGCTATCACTTAATTAGACTTTATACTGCACTCATCGCCAAACTATATATACTTTGATAATTCTAGGACTTCGAACTTGGCAGGAATCCTATAGACTCACAACAGTAGAGATATTCTTTTGCTTTTATTGTAATGATAACAAATAATACCAATACATAAGGTTTTTTCCTTCTCATAATAGATAACGATCCCCAATCGAAAAATAAACCAATGAAAAATAAGTAACGAAACATTTTCCTCTGTACTTTTCCAACTACGCTCCTTCTGTCAGCCATTCTTTTCTCAACTTTATATTCCCATTTCTACACTCATGTGCTTGATTGTACCACGTACCGTCTTTGCTTGATTTGCACTTCGCAGGCAACAATAAAAATTTAGGATATCTGGCATCGTTTGCCGCGCCCGTGTGGTTGGATACCGACTGTGTATGAGTGCCTACATGCGATTGAACGGCCACATAGAGGTTATGACATACTATCCCATGCCTATAGCAACAATCATACCAATACCCTATGCCCAGGTCGAACGATATAGACCCATACAGCACCGTATTATTACTTCCACTCATACAGCCGTATGTGGATCGTATTGTTCGACTTGAGTAGTCACGAATTATGAATCAAGGAAGTTACCCAAAATCTTTGTTTTTCTCCAAGTTGAGTGATCCATAGAAACGTAAGGATTCATTATTTTCACACAAAAATTCGCTGATGTCTAGACATCACAGTAAAACATGCATACAAAACGTTTCAGTTTGTTCACATGAATCGTTCTTGAGATAGGACATTATTGAGAACACATTTGCTGATAGTACTGATTTTAGAGCTTTTCGAAAAATGCCCATTGAATACGCAAGGCTCAATATTTTTCAAAATGGCTTGAGTGAAAATCCATAACACTGTCTACTCTAGAATATATGTGGATGTTATAAGACGTTTATGATCATCTTCGAATAATTTGTCAATACAGATGGTAAAAACTTATGTAAAAAACTCATTCTCTACTATTTTTCTTATGCAAGCATAGAAAAGTCTAATCTTTTTTTGAGTTCGTAAATAACTGGATTAGCCCTACATACTGCCACCGATATTTGGGTGTTTGTATAATGAACTCGGCGAGTTTTACCTACTGGATAGTATCAGCTCACAATTCGGGGATATTCACGTGTTTTAAAAATACCCATAAAAATGAAAACTATGGAGATCCAACTTTTTGGAATGAAGTGACATTGTTTATGTGACACCAGTCTCTGTGTTTTTAATTCGTGAGCTATTTGTTAGCTTTGGATGTTACTGACATTCTACCTTTGTTATCTACTTAGTTTTTCGTTGTATCATCTTGCATTTCGAACAGACATCAAAAGGTAAATATTAGTTTTTCTATGATACGAGACGTGCGTATTTATTTATATCTTCGGCTGTTCTTCTTTTGTGATACTTAAATGAAGAAATTAGATGAAATTCATATCTGCTAACATAAAAGCGACGGTACGATGAATCACTCAGAAGACGAAAGTAATATATTCTAAATTGACGGTTTTGCCTACAGTTATGTGGGTAGTTCAAAACTATTAATAGTAGAACCTCACAAAGAAAACTTTTTTTTTAAGAATGAACACATTTATCTTCAATTGAGGACGTAATTTAGATGTTGCTGAAGAAGCGACCCATCGTTTTGGACAGCTCAACGCGCACACACTAATGTTACCTACGTTCAGGATGTTTTCTAGTGGCACATGGATTCCGACTACAAAGTAAGATTGAGCAAGAAAAACGAATGATGGATAGTATAAACAATTCGTAAGCAGTGGCATTCTTCATCAAGAAAAATGGTACTATATTCTATATTTCGATAAATTTTAAAGCATTCCTAAGATTAATTTTATCTGTCAATAGAAATTTGGTCGTATAGAACTTTTTCTGTCGATACGTTTTCATTTTAAAAGAATACTTCTGACAGAAGAAAGGAAAAGTAAAACGGACTAGCTTAATTGATTTTGTTGTGTATTTGATTACCATGAACACAGTGTTTTATTAAGAAAAAAAATAAGAACAATGGGTATGAAGCGAGAAGCAAAACAAGAGCGCACACGCACACAAGAAAAAAAACGTACAACAATGTAATATGAACAAAAACAATAGAGGGGTGTGAAGATAATCTGATTTATTTCAGTCTATTTTACGGGTGATTTATGGCTATTGTCTCTTTTTTAAAACAAAGAAAAAAAAGGTTTGTTTGCAGACTGTGAATTTTGAGCGAGTTATAATAAGAAAAAACAAAACAAATAAGAAAAAAAATTGATCATAGAAGACTAGATAATGAATATTTTGTCCGATGAAATGAGTAATTTCTAATTTTGATGTTGTCAATCTAAAGATGAATAATAATAATAATAATACAGAGAGAACACCTTATTTTCAATAAAATAAATTTACAAAGAAAAATCATTGTATGACTTTATTATTGAAAAGCAGTCGCTGCTTCCATCGGACGATCATGGTATGAATTAATATTTGTTGACGATGGTAAACTTGAAATAAGATATATATATATATATATTCACTAGTTTGATTCGTTTTTGACATATCTCTACTTACTGTATATCTACATGACCATTAGTTGTATTATTAATTCTTGAATTTTCTTGATGATCATCATCCGAAAGATCAATTGGAATTGTTGATTTTGTTGTTAATGTTGATTCATCAATCATACTTTCAGTCATAATTTGTGATGCTGTCATACTTGTTTGAGATAAATTATCTGTTGATCTTGTATTTCGTGCTTTATTTAGAAGACTTTGTATCAATGGTGATTTAAATCTATATAAATAGAAAAGATTAGAAAATTTTGTACTTCTTACAAAAATAAATTACTTTGGTATATCAGTCGTAGATGATAGGGTTGATGTTGCCATCGGATCATTATTAAGAAAATGTTCAGTGGATGAAGATGTAGGAAAACGATTATCCGACATGGAATGAGGTATTGAAGATTTGATCATAGCTATTGGTGATGATACAATATTGATTTGATTATGTCCATTTGTTTGTTCATTAGTTGCTTTATTTGCATTATTTTCCTGCTAGATGAATAAAGAATAGTTTTTAGATGTTTAAATTACTCTATCGAAAACGAATATTTATTTATTCGTACGTAAAACTACATCGTCAACATCGATCGTAGATATACAATTGGAAACGATGGGTTTCTTTTTCGAATATTTTTTGTGATATTATTATTTCGTTGATTCAATTGAAAATTTATATATGAATGAATTTGACGTCATGAATCTGTTGGGGATTAGAGAAAAATTATAATAATATTTTCTCATAGTCTAAATATGATTTCATGTCGATGTATATCTGATCGAATAAGAAACGAACTTCCCCCAGATTGAATAGGCACGTATTACATAACTCATCGGGGAATCTTTTCAATGAATTTTAATTGCTTTTTCAAGGACAACGAGAGAATTGCGGCTAATCGACCATGTTGTTTATACTAACAGAATTAGAATTAAAATCGAGTTTTACACGAAATTTAGAATTCTAGAAAAAACAATCACTGTTTCAAATTTTTGTTTTTAGAAATCTCATGACAGAAAAGATTTAATTAACAATTCTTCTTCATTGTATTGCATACAGAGTGCATGAAATAATTTCATATTCTTTGTCCTTGAGTTTTTTTTATTAATCGACCAGCTATAGAATTACTTAAGAGAGCTGAACAGTTTTCTGTTTTAATTTAAAATCCATAGGATAGACTTCTTAGAGAGAAAGAGCAGATTATTCTGATCGTCAAAATAAACATTTCGTATATTCAATAGTTCTAGTCGATTGCGTTTTTTTCTTTAAATTGTCGAATAAAATCTAGAGTTAACTTTCGTATGACAATAGTCGGTATAGATGCATTTAATGTCATCTTTTATTTTGGCGTGTTAATTTACGCTTTGAGAGTATGATTAAATAAAGAAATATTACTTTTGAAGTTGGTGAAACTTGTCGTGTACGTCTCATAATTAAATCTAAACGTTTTCTTCTTTCGATTCTTTCTTCTTCTTCTTTTCTAGCTCGTTCTTGACGTTCACGATTGAGACGTTCAGCTTCTTCAGCTTGTTTTCTCTCTAATTCTTCTCGTTGTTGTTGTAAACGCAATTCTTCTTGTCGTTTTAATTCATTTTCACGCTCACGTTCTTCAATAGCACGTTGTAAACGTTCTTGTTCAGCACGACGTTGTTCTTCAACAACACGTATCTGTTCTTGTTCACGTTCATATTCTTCTAATTCTAATTGACGTTGCCGTTCTTCTTCACGTTGCCGTTCAAGTTCTAAACGTTGTTGTGCTTCACGAATTTTTTGATTCAATTTACGTTGATATTCTTGTTCATCAAGTAATTGTTGTTCACGTTGTTTAGTTGAATTTAATTTTTCATCGATAACATCATTGTTCATCGGTTCAATCGAAGACATTTGCTGTTCATTCACCGGTACATTCTCTTCTTCATTAGTATTTATTATTATTGAATCTTCAATTGTTGTTGTTGCTGTTGGTGGTGGTGGTGTTGTTGTTGTTATGGTCGATGTTGGTGGTAGTGGTGGCGTCGGAGATGTTGTTGTTATTTTAGGTGGTTTTGTTGGTGATGTAACAACAAGACGACGTTTATTTGTTATTGTAGAAGATGAAAGTGAAGATGATGAATGTGATGCAGTCATCACAGAACGATGTGTTGAAGGTTTCGAACGTGAAAATGACGATACCATAGGAGGTTTTGTTGAGCTAGATGAAGCTTTTGAATGTGTTGGTGGTCGATGATGTAACGATGATTTAGTTGATGGTTCATCTCCTGGTGATGTACGAGACTCATGATTAGAAGATGGAACTGTCGCAGGACGAGAATGATTATGCTAAGAGAGAAACAAAACTTTTCATGAATGTTCTTTATTTTATTTACCCTTCGACTAGTATTGGAAGAATTTGTAGGAGCAGATGAAGTTGGTAGACGAAGTTGATGACTGGATCGTGATATTGGTAAACCATTCGAATTTGTTGTGGCTGTTGTACTAATATGTACGGATTGAGTCATTACAGTATTTTTTGGTTTAGCAAGTCGATTTGTAACATCATTTATATGTTGTCGATTGTTTGTTCCCATTCGATGTTGAGAATCACTTGTGATTGTTTCATCTCGTGCTAGAAAATAGAAAAATATAAAAGCAAAACATTAATCGATCGAATATAGTTTATATTCATTTGGGATATCAAGCAAAACCGTGTACAGACACAAGTAAGATAAGCATGCACAAATAAAAATATAAAATTATATATAATATATGTATATATATATATATATGTTAGATTCAAAGCTGAGATAAAAAACATAATTCGGGTAAGGATAGGATACCTCTGCAAACTCGAGGACATCGTTCAACACTGTGACTATAATGTGATCGACATTTTGTGGCATATGTCGAACGCATAAAATTTGCACTGTTATTATTAGTATTATTATTATTATTATTATTATTATCATCATCACCGGTATTTAACCAATATACATATGATGTAGCCATCGGTCGTTTTTTATTACGTGCCGATGAATGACGTGTACCTGACAGTGAACCATCGTTATTGGAACGATGATCACGATGTGGTTGTTCTTCAATCGAATTAAGTTGATGAGAACTGATGATAACTACAAGTGGAGAGAAAGAGGTTTTTCTAGAGACAAGCATTACCCATAAAAATATAAACTAATTAGTAAGGCATTAAGTTCCCAGAAAAAAAAATAGCTAATAGATTAAATAAGAAAACAAAACAAAAATGATCAAAAGAACTTACCAGTTGAATTACCATCAGGAGAATCCGTCGATGCTCGTTGATTTATCGGATCTAATCAAATGAGAAGACGAAGAAAATACATTTTCCTATGATTGTGAAGTAGGAGCGAAATTGTTTTGAGATATAGTGATTTTTACATTAACAATATTTCAACAAGCATGACTAATCGATCGATGTGAAATACATGTGTAACATGAGAAATAATTACCTTGATGATTTGATCGTATTCGAGATGCAGAAAAAGCTCGTCGAGTTGATATTACATCTGTTGACATGCTCATTACAGAATCAGGTTTATGTGCAATAGGTATTCTAAAAATAAAAATACCATCAAATTATATTTGATTTTTAAACATAAAAATCAAATTATACTGTACTTTGAATTTTGGTTGACTCTTTGCTGGTAATTTTGTTCACGTTCTTTTTCACGACGTAATATTTCATCGATTTTAGCCTTTGAAATATGAAAAAATTAATGAGTTCAATTAACACACACACATATATATATATATATTTGTGTATACTTTAGCTTCTTCGTCACGTTTTTTTCGCCTTTCTTCAACTTGTAATCGATGATCACAATCACGATTACGTAATTGTAACCATTTTTTCACTCGTTCTACTTGTTGTTGTTGCCTAGAAATAATCAACTTGATAAAATGTATACGGGCATATATGTTTACATCGAGAAGCTAGGATCCACGGGTTATTTGGATACACTAATCTGCAGGAATACTCTTGTCACTGTATAATGTGCGTCAGTTATTTAAAGAAAAAGAAAAGAAAAACTTTTGACTTTTCCCTGCAGCTGATACTGTGTACCGATACGGCACTATTTTCTTTCACATTATTGTCACTTTCTTTCTGTTCTTTCTCTGTCGATATGTACAGTGAGATTTCCATGGAAAAAAAAAGAGGAATATGCTTTGATGTTATTGTTTAAGACTAAGAAAAAATGTCAAGCTCGTACTGATATTGATAACAAGCAAATTATTAGAACTGATGACGAAGCGTCCATAGGAACAACATAGAACAGATTGTATACACCAAGAATCAACAGTATGATCAGTGAATATAAACAAAAACCAAGACACAGAAAGAAGGAAGAGAAATCAATGAAAATCTACATTTGTTATTATCAATGTCAAAAACATATGATCGATTACTTTTTTGTTGAGTTATATTGAAACAAAAAGAAAACTCAATACGATTTACGAACATATGTTGATATTAATTGATCACTTACCATTTTTGTTCTTTTTTTCGTAGTTGTTCTTGAAATTTTTGTAAACGTAATACTTCAGCTTCTTCTTTTTTCTGTTTTACTAATTTAATATGTTGATCAAGAGGAAGAGAACGAATACCTATAGATAATATATATATATGAGTACTATTGTTGTTTTTTTTCTTAATAATAATTTCTTTCTGCAACTTGCCATTAGTTGTTGATTTTATAGTTGACATTTTACTACTCATCTTAGAATTCGTTGTTGTTGATGATGGTCGTTCAATTCTATTGTTCGTATTATGAATTTGATGTTTAGTTTCATTATATTCACCATTAGTCAATGAATCTTGAGACATGCGGTCTATAACAGAAATATTTCCAAACTTAATCATTTATTTATAGTGCCATTTTATTTGTGATACTAATCATGAGCATACACATACATATTATATATATATATATATATGAAGAGAATTCTCAAGACACATTCGATTGATTTTGAACGGAGGAGGAAAAAAACCGAAGGTGTGTAAAAAGAAAAAGGCAATGAAACACACACACACACAATCGAGCTCGCATTCGTTTGTTTTTATCAACAGCTGCCAGCATCATTTTGTCGATCATATTTAGTTGTATATGCTGTTTCTTCTTCATCATAATCGATACTATAAATTGATTTGCAAGCACCACCATCCGCACCACCACCATCATAAATACTCTGCGTTGTACGATAGTTGTTTCCTGTTTCATCTATATAATATTCACTTGATTGATAATCAGGCATAGATGACGAAGGTTGATTTTGATGATGATGACGACGGCGACGATGATGATGAATATTATCTCTTGTCATTGTTGGACTATTCGATATTGATCGTGTTTGATGATGTGCATCATTCGATGAACAAAATATAAGTTTAGCTGCTTCGCAACAAAATAACAATGCAATATTTGTATTTGTTCGTAATCGTTGAATACAATCAGGTCGTTTTACTTTAAAACAGTAGAGACTAAGAATAAATATTGTTAAACAAATAATGACAAGAAGTACAAGAAGAAGTACATCTGATTTCGATGATGTATGACGAGGTTTTTCATCGAAATTTATAATTGAAGCTTGTGTTATTGTAACGAATGTACGATTATTTATTGGCATTAATTGTTTCGATGATGCTTGAGAATCCATATGAGCGAGAGATATTATACGTGACCATTCATCATCATCATCGGATATTGTTGTTGTTATGTCAGTGGTTGATGTCGAAGTTTTTCTAACTTTCGTCTTTTTTGTTTTCAATGTTGTTATTGGTAAAGTAGTAGTTGTTGATATATCTTCTTGTTCTTCGATTTGTTGAGTTATTTCCTCCGTATTTACAATATTAGTCGTTTCTTCAACATCATTAAAATCATCATAGACTTTTTGTGTAACCGGTCTTTGTCGCATGAGATCAAATCGACTTAATTTTCCTTCATTTTGCATTTCAACTGTTGTTTTTTGTCGTTCTTTTTTTATTATTGGTATTGTTGTACTTATGATTGTTGTTGTTGTTAACGTTGATGTTATTGTTGTAGTTGTACGTCTTTTCCAATTACAAATAATTTGTACATTATGATCTTTTTTTACAGGACTTGCTTTTATTTCAAAATAAAAGAATAATTCTGAGAAGAGATCATTTTTTACATAAGTCAATGTAAAATTCTGTGAGCCCGAACCAAATAGAGCAATATTATTCTTCGATGGTAACATATCCATACATTTTTTTTCCGAACGATCAGTTGCAATTTCTAAGTAGGTAGTTTTTTTACAATCGACATTGGGTGCTTTAGCGTGTGTTAAAGATTTTAAACTTTCATATTGTCTATTCATTTCACGTGCATGCAATAAAACTTGTCCATTCGGCATTGATGAACGTATTTTACAATGACAACGAGTATATTGTCTTTCTTTTGAATAAACATGACTTAGATGAATTACAGGTCCTTCATCTTTCCATCTATCACATATGTCCTTTGAATCTGGTATACAAGCAAAATTAACTTGTATATAATTAAAATCCGGACAATTTGGTACCGTCGATGTTTTTATAGCCGATGAAAGCATTTCATTTTTTGTTAAATTTATTATACAAGTTTGTTTATCATTACATGAAAGTATATTATGACTTGCACCTTCTTGTATACAATCGTAGATACTGAATTGACATTCTTTGAATAATGGTTGTTTAGTATAACCGTATATAACACGTATGATTTGTATATGTTCATATTGTGAACAACGTAAATTTAATTGAGCTGAATTTGATGGTTGAAGGCAAGCACTTTCGAAATGTAATGTTTCAACAGTAGCCAACATAAAATGAAACTTAGACATAACGAGTAGTAGATGTATAAGTTGAAACATGAGTAGCACCATTATTGAACAACAGTTAGTAATATTTTACGAGAGAGAGAGACACAACGACAACAAGTTATGTTTGTCGACAGTCGACGACGGACGAGGTCGGTGTGTTGACAAACAGATGAGCATCAGAAGAAATAGACAAGAACGAGATAGACGTAGAGAGAGAGATGGAGAGCGCGCAGATGAGATAGTTAATCTCGAAAAAAGAAGAAGAATAAGCCAAAAACACTTTCACGTACAAAAAAAAAGCAATCGCTCGATGGTGATGTTTATGTAACTCTACAATCAGTGGTATTCCACATTTCAAAAAGATACATCTAATTGAAGGTCTTAATGATTTACTAATGGTATAACGCAACATATCAACAAAAATCCAATGAACGTGTTCTACTTACGATTGAATTCACCTTGTTCATCATCATTTTTTTCTAATTGGCCCGTATTCGTATCAATTATATACACTGAATCTGTTGTTGATTCATTATCTGAGATCGGATATGTATCTACACACACGCATAAATATAGATATATGTATTTATTATGCAAGTGCAAGGTAAATGTAATTTTACCTCCTTCAATGATCCTTGTCACTGATGATGTTCCTTCTTCGACAGTATCATCTAATGATTGAACTATTTCAAAAGAAAATAACATTGGAACTTAGTTGAAATTTAATTACATAAATCAGATATTTTTTTCTCTTACCATGATAATCATTTGTTTGCGTGTCGATAGAATCTTCTTTTCAAAAACAAAAAACAAATGTCGATATTAATACATGAAATTTTAGGTATTCAGTTTTACCTTGATTATCCATTTTCAAATCACTAGACCAAAGATAAACATAATCATGAAGTTCATACTCGTTCGTCAAGCTCAGATATCATTACTCTTACTTTTTTTGCTTCGTCTTTATGCTTCGCTCACTTACTTCGCCGTCGTTTGTTCAACAGAGAGAGAGAGACAGAGACAGAGGGAGGGAGTAGGAGCGTGCGTGTCTCTTTTACCTATATATAATCTAGAAAAAAAGAAATAAGACGGAGAACGAATGAAGAGGAAACGAACAACGACTCACACACACACACACACACAATGTGCTTCCTTTCTTCAACGTCTTTTGTATGCATGTTGCTCTATGTCGAGAAAAGAGAAATGTTTCCATCTCAATGGTGCTCATACTCTAGAAAGAGAATGTGGCATTACGCGGAGAGAAAGAAATAAAAGAACAGCACAAAACAGAAAAAAGTAGCAACGACAGCGGTGAAGCCAAGTATATATATATATATATATACATAAATGCTTCATCTTAACTATACGTTCAATCGAATAACATTTCTACGTTGTCGTTAAACGCGACAAAAAAATCAATTAGTATAATCTATGTGTTTTTTTTTCTCAACATACGTGTGTTGTCTATAGTGACTAATGATTAAAACGTCTGTCTTTTATCGACCAAAATATTTCAATGCATCTATAAATGATGATTATAAACATAAATTAAAGATCATTAACGACAGATTTACGTATGACAACAAACGAAAAAGCGCACATACGTATATATATATATGTACATGCATTCGATTGATATGAAACTTATAAGTAATCCGACGATTTCTTTTTTTTTGTGTTCATATCATGATTCGAAGTTATTATAGGTCGATCATTATATGAATCTTTGACAAGATATCGATAATCTAAAAAAAACAAAACAAAAACCAATTGCTTTTCTCCTTTTTTTTTATCGATCTTTATTATATATTATAAGATCAATCGTTTATTTTCCTTTTATTATTCTTTTAATTTGAATACACGACATGAACCTTGCATATAAGCACAAAGTAAATGTCGTTTATCTTTCGTTATGATCATATCCATGATTTCACAACCTTGACTACCACCACTTTTCCATTCTTGTAATGGTTCACCGTTACGTATGTCTAACAAACGAATATGACCATCAAGACATGCAGCATATAATAGATAACCATCCTTTAGTATAGATTGAACAATACCACTTTGTAGATTAAGTGTTCCACGTAAATGTTTAGTATTGATATCCCATATATAAATATAACCGGATAGTGTACCACATACGAGTAAGTGACTAGAACCAAATGCAACACTTTCAATTGTTGTTGCATTTGATTCATCATCATCATCGTTGTCGTCCTCTTCATTTTCTTCTGCTGCTTGAGATTTATTTGATGATGGTTGAAAGCAAGCGAAGGATGAAAGTAATTTACCATTATTCAAATTAAGAATGCGACAATAACCATCGGCTGAACCATACGCTACTAATGTTTGTTCATCATTTAAACACATGGAAATACATTTATTATTGTTATTGTTAGTACTCGTTGCAGTATCACCTTCACTATTATTATCATATTGCCAAACAATAGAACATTGTTTAAGGTCCCATAATTTAATTTGACCAGTACCATAACCACATACACACTGTTTACCTGAATAAAGAAATAATAACGATGAAGTTTTACGAACTGATGTCAATTGACATTCAAAGAACGAACACAAAAAACAACACAATACAATTTCAGCATAAACAATAGTTCATTCTTTTTTGTTGTTATTTGCTTCAATGACTAATTTTTGTTTGAAGTTATATTTAGAAATGATTAATGATTATTTATGACAGAACTCAACCAAGAGAAAGACAACTATGTTCGAAAGTCAGTCAGTCCTGTTTTTTTTTGACTATCAGACTCTATTGTGTAGAAAAAAAAACTAATTTCTACAAAGATACTTTCAATTAAATGCCTTTTTTTTCTTGATTTATGATCATTCTAATAACATTGTATTACACGGGAAATTTAATCAAGTAATTTTCGTATAAAATTTCATTCGAACATATATCTTTCTACAATGTTAATTGCATATATATATATATATATATATGGACATTTCATATGTGAAAAGTGTAGTTTTGAAACCATGTCATTGTAAGAAGAAAACATCCGTTTTAATCGAAATTTCCCGATTATTATAAAGATTATGCGATCTATTTGTTGGTCGTGTTTCAAACTAAAAACTTTCTCGTTCTATTCTGTATTACCCTAGAACTTTAGTAAAACGATTGTAAGCCGAGAGAAACAAGTACTACTCACCGTCATTATTGTATGACAACTATCTGCGCATAATAGAAGTTAGTAAGCAATGAAATATGAGCTCTAATTGATGATAACCTTTCCATCGGTACTTGAATTCCATACTATGATTCGTTGCAAATACTAATCAATCGCTTTATGAAAACGCTTTTCTTCACATGTCATTCGAGCAGTTCTATCATATAACAGAATACGAACTATTGGTCAGTAGCGACAAAGAAAATAAAAATAAAGGAATAATTGTCGAATTATATTTTTCTTTCTTTTCACTTTTGTAGACGGTTAGCATTACTTTCTATGAATAATAAAATACTATAGAACCTAGGGCGATCATTCCAATCGTCGGAAATGTTTTATGACTGCATTAATGTTCTCTTTAATCCGTCGTTTTGTATTATTCTGTAGATCATTTTTCCGGCTATTATCGTGGTTTTCACCGGCTTAAAAAAACACCAACGATGTAAAATAAAATACAAGGATAATTCTTTTACCTGAAAAAATTGCGAAGATTTTCACTTCTATACATGGCAGCTAGTAGATAGAGTTCAACAGTTAGTTGACAAGTGAGTATTTATTAGCCATCAAGTTTTTGTTTTGAAATGAGTTCATACCTCTTTTAAATTTTCAACAGATTTCAAAATACGTGTACAAGACATTTTATTTTTTATCAGGACTGTCAATATTTTGATTCTCTCGGGCTTAAGCAAACAATCATAGAAGCCACTTTTATATACGAATATATCGAACACACGAGAGTGTTGAATAGACTTCTAAGTCTACGATAAATTTTACCGACAAACATCTACCCTTTATTGTTTAGAAACTTAATTTCTTACATTGCTTCTAAAATTAATTGGCTAATTAACTATCACCTTACTGTTTAGCTTCTAGATGTTTTTATCAAAGAATTCTATTAAAACTTATCCATGTTTTGTTTTTCAAAAAATTAAAACACTAATTTGTGCACGATGCGTTGTTCTCAAAATCTTTCTATGATCATATTTCAAATCAGAGATCTACATATCTGTCGTTTCTACAAGTTTATTGTATATGACTGTCAAAAAAAAAGATAGGAAATTCTACGATCAGATTTCATCGTTCCATTCACAAGAATAAATAATGTTTGAGCAAATATCGAACTTTGAAATAGATGGATTCGAATTGTAAATAAAAAATACAATCACAGTAGAAAATAACATGAAACACATTTTTCTCCATGATTAGCCTTCATTCACAGTTAGACGTCTGGCATCTCTCATACGATCAAAAAACAGTATAACCAAATTTACAACGAAATACGAACTATTTTAAAATTGTCATCAATAGCAATCATAACAGCAGCATACTTAACAGAATAGATTTAAGATAGGTTATTGTTTATTCAAGAGGAAATAAAAATCAGAAGTTTTCCTTACCATTGGCAAGTATTTCTAATGTTGTTATCTCAACATCGCTTCCACCATGCATTATTTTATATTCTCCTGATGGAATTTTAAATAACCATAATTGTGAATCATTTGTACCGACAAATAAAACATGTGCCGATGGATGGAATCGCATCAATTCAATATCACTACCCGTATGAAACGACCAGATTTCATTGATAGGTAAACCACCATCTTGGTTAGTTGTCCAACAACGTATTTGTCCACGCATATCACATGCACATAGATATTTTCCATCGAAACTCCAACATACTTGATGTACACTATCATCGAATGATGGATATTCATGTAGTAATTCACCGGTATCTAAATGCCAAAGAAGACAACGATCATCTTCACCACCCGAACAAATACGTTTCTGTGTTTGTGGATCAATTGATATTGTAAATATTGAATTCCCAGTTTTATGATGTGATACTGTTAATAATGCGTCATCGTCTTCTTCTTCTTCTTCATTGTCTTCATTTTGTTCTTCCATATTTTCATCGAAGTCAAGATCATCTAATTGATTTTCAACGATATTTTCTAGTGATGGCTCAACATTAATTATTTCGAATGCATCATTTGCATCGATATGAATATGATCATCATCATCATCTGAATCGGGATGTGCATGACGTTCTGGAGAATTTTTATCGAACATGTTCGTTCTTTCTTCTTCTAGAAAAGCAAGAGAAAATTTACTTGATCAATCAACAATATAATGATGATGATGCATATTGAGAATACTACATGATTGGTCGAACGATTTCCACGAATAGAAAAAAGATTGATTGCAGTTCGTTGATAATGGCTAATTAATCGAAGAAACCTAAAAAATATGAACCTGACGATCAGTTTCTTTGAAAATAAGCCGAATATTATTCGATTCAAGTAAGTTTTGTTTTAAATCTATTTTCCTACAGAGCGATTGGTTAACCAAGAAATAGCCATTAAAATACACATACTGTATGCCAGAATGAATGGTCCATACGCCGTATGTTTCCCATGTGTCAATGATTCACGTGAATTCTGAAAATAAAAGAAACACGATTATTCATAAAGTAAAATTAAACAGCAACATTGTTCTGTAAGTCATCTAAGAGATCCAAAATTTTCAAAGGCAATCATTTAAATAAAAACAGTTCTAAAAATTTTTCACTTACGATATGCATAGAATCTATTGATTAAATAACTAAAAAATTCCATTGCTGAATAGGCTGTTATTTACTCATAGATTTATTATGCTTACTTACTTCAGACATTTCGTATGGAAACAATTGTTTTACACGCATTATCCATATATGTCTGTTATCTTTCTTTCTTATTGTTTCTGGGACATTCTGTTAACTATAACTGTCTCTTTCTTTCTTTTATAACAGGTGTTCGTTCTTGTTTTCTTCTCTTTTTTTGTTATTTAGCTTGATTGTTTTTTCTGCTGTTTTTCTGTACAACATACCAGATTTTGTCCGATTATCCATTGTTAGTTATTTTGACTTTTCTATCGATTGTGAATTATAGATACCTGATATATATATATACGACGACTTATGAAGAATTTCACATTGATTACGAAGAATCAGTTTTCGTATAATGACCTACAATTTGAAAGATTAGATTCTATTGAAAAAAATATGTCATCCTCGAAAATGTTTGCTAAATGGTTCGTTTTACTTGCCTTTACATACAGATAAATTCTAGAAGTTCAGTTTTATTCTGTTCTTATTTCTTCTCTCTTTTTTTTAAATACATCGTTCAACCTTGTCAAATAATCCATTTTAGAAGGTATCTTTCAATGAGTCTTAACGATTTGAAAAGGATTAAACGAAATGACGTGCAAGGTGTTACTTTTCTTTTTCTCTATTCATTGTTCAATAAACTTTGTAGAAAGAGTAAATTTAAGATAGAGATTTAGCTTATTCTATAAAATATCCATTATTATCTACGATGATACTCGACAAATATACCTTCCGAACGTATTCGAATCGATGCAAAGCATTATACAAACAGAGAACTGAAAGTATTACAAAGTTACTTTCAGTTTGTACGTGTTTAATATTAATAGAATCAATTAGAATTCAGCAAAACTAACGAATATGCTTCAAGGAATTTCGCTTTTTTTTGATACGGTATCACATTTTATCAATGCACTTTAGTATTCGATAAGTTGAAGAATGAAGAACAAACATTTTCCCGTAGACAAATTCAAAGAAAGGAATTTTTTTTTGAAAAGACTGACGTTACGTATTCGATTTTTAATGAGTTTACCATGGTATTATTTTAATTTTTACAATATTCATCTGATAGAACATAGGGATGGTACGTCGTTTTACTTCTAATATTAAACACAAATACCACGGAGAAATTATTTCGACTAGTAGAAGAATAAATTAGAAAAGTACTTTTTACGATCAACAATATATTCTGATGGAATCTCATCGCATGATAACTATCAGATCAATGTACAATCCTATATATTTGACTGCAATACTAATTTTCATCACTGAAACTTTTGAAACTCCATCGAAATATTATTTTATAAAAATCTGACAGTAATAAGTCATTCATCAACATATCAGAAACTATCTAATGGAGGCGGTAAGCAGTATGTACTGATGTAATGATTAGTAACGTTCTCTTGTTATTTCGATACGCTTGAAAGATTTCTTTTCAATGTGTCATTTTTGTGTATTATCACATGTTCTCTGTTGTGTTTTAGTTAAATATAACATATTCTATGTATATGTTGCCGTTCATTGCAATCATTGTTTGTCTTACATATGCTAGTGTAATTTCTGGTTCACCGCCCATAGTCTTATGGCATGGAATGGGTGATAGTTGTTGTAATCCATTAAGTCTTGGTTCATTAATTAAATTAATACAACAACAATTACCTGATTCATATATACATTCATTACGTATTGGATCGAATATTGTTGAAGATACATCCAATGGATTCTTTATGAATGTTAATCATCAAACAGATTATGTTTGTAAATTATTAAATGCTGATGAAAAGCTTTCACAAGGTTATCATGCGATTGGGTAAATAAAGAAAAAATATGTGTACAACATTGTTTTTTCTTTTCATTCAAGTTTTTCTCAAGGTGGACAATTCTTACGTGCTATAGCACAACGTTGCCCAAATCCACCAATGCTTAATTTAATATCCATTGGTGGTCAACATCAAGGCGTATTTGGATTTCCTCGATGTCCTGGTGATAATGAAACTATCTGTAATTATATTCGTGATCTCTTACATTTGGGTGCTTATGAATCATTTGTTCAAAATCATCTTGTTCAAGCAGAATATTGGCATGATCGTATGCATGCATAGATTGTTCGAAACACATGATACATATTCTATCTATTTTGTTCTAGCTCATAAAAAAGATACTTACCGTAAAGCTAGTATCTTCTTAGCTGATATCAATCAAGAACGAACATTTAATGCCAGCTATAAAACAAATTTCTTGAAAATTCGTAATTTCATTCTCGTAAAATTCCTACGTGATACAATGGTGACACCTTATGAAAGTGAACATTTCGGTTTTTATGACGAAAATACTACATCGAAAATAGTACCATTACGTGAAAGTTCAATATATTTAAATGATTTATTAGGTTTAAAAATAATGGATGAACAATCACGTATCAAATTTCTTGAATCAGATACTGATCATTTACATTTCACTGACCAATGGTTTATTGATAATATTATTCCTTATCTTAAAGATTAAAAAGATCTACAATCATTCTGTTCTTTCATTTTTTTTTGATAAATTTTGTTTTTTTTTGTCTTAAATATTAAATAATGTATAACCGGAAAATGTTGAATAACAATGAGCAGGAATTTGTGAATCGATATTTTCATTTAAAAGATAGGAAACTTCAACAGATATTTCATCATCGACTTGACAGTATAGAAGACAATCTATTAGACTATTCGATGGTACTGAAATATTCTTTTCATGATCATCTACGATGAATGATTCCAACCAACTTGTACACATTCGTTGACCATTTTTTGTTATATAAAAAGATACCTATATCAATAAGAGAAAATTTTTCTAATTATTAATTCATGATTGAAACGAAGAAAAGCTCCAGTCTTCATACCTTTGTTCCAGAAACTGATATTGTGAGAAAAAATTGATAGAGACCATTCGTAGGTACAGTAAATATTCCTGTATATTCAGAAAAAAAATATGAAATCGTTGGATCATTGAATGAATCGGATAATGTCCATGGTCGAAGAATATTTTCGACTCGATTTCTTATATCAAAATCTTGTAATTCAGCACAAAACGCAGTCGGCCTTTCGTTGAAACCATCACGACCTTAAAAGGAAAAGAAATTTGTTTAATAGTATGACTCAATCGTGAAAAAGAATGCTTTGACAAAATATTGATTTCAAATCCAAAACGACTTTACACAATTACATGTAAAACCTTCCGCGACTTAAAAGCTTTTCTTTATTGAAATAAATAGATGAAAGAGTTGCGCATCTAGGGATTTAATAAGACTCATGAGGAAATCATTATGGTTCATCGATGTGGAGATCCTTTATAAAAATACGTTCAGAATAAAACATTGAATTTCAATAGCAGATGTTTAGGTGTGTCACGTAGCGTTGGAAAAAAAAGACGAGTACTCAGTGAAGATCAAGAACTGTTTATTTATCTACAAATTTGTAATTTGCCACATCGAAGTTCGTAAAATATCGACATTTCGTATCAATACGAGATAAATTCTTTCTGTATTACTACCATTTTTATAGAATAATTCAGCTTTCTGTGTGATTTCGATATCTGTCAATTAACGACATTCAACTAACATGTTCTAGATTTTTGATAATACATAAAGATCTTCTCTGTGGACAAGCGATTCAATATCCCCAAGAATATTTTTTTATCAATGGAGAAAGAAAATTTTACCGGCTGTGTGTAGGGTAAGAAAAGCACACGTGAAAATTCAGTGTTGAATTTCAACACGATTTATAAATAGGAATAGTAAAAATTGTGTTGTTTTTCTTAGTATTTTGAACAGTTAAATAATAACTACGATATAAATGGATACGAAATTTCATGTGTTACATTGATTTCCTGCCGTTTTCAAAACGAAACTCGAACCTATAACATCACTAAACGTTGGACAACATGATGATAGTTGCTAAACTTATAGTCAAAATTTTAACTAACAAGAGAACGACTTTAATTTTTTTTCAGTAGTCGATGATGTGATGGAGAAAAAAAAGCTTTCTTACCAGGAGGACCAGTTAAACCGGGCGGACCTTCACGGCCAGGAACACCTAAAATAATAAATCTCAGAGAAAATAAAGAATTCCGTTTTTTTGCTGTTGTTATGGTTACCAGTAACTCCCTGTGGACCCTGTGGACCAGGTAAACCTTGAACGATTGTTGATAGATCGTTTGATTTGTCTAAGCACAAAAACGTTATACGCTAGTACGATTGCGATCTGATTCTTGAATTTGTTTTACCTCCACACATTACTTCTGTAAGGCATCCTTCTGAATTTTTGTTACGTTTTATTTTACATAAAACTTCAGAACAAACAAGCATTAAAATAATAAATAAAACATTCCATGCCATAACATCAACAACAACTTATTTTTTTAATCTACTTGCAATCTTCGTTCTTTTGCCTATTGCAGAACACACCTAGTCAAATACATTCTATTAGATCCGAAAAAAAAATAAATCGGAAATTACCGAGTCGCAAAATTAATTACAGTACTATTCCTGTTGAAATCTTCTCTTTCTTTCTTTTTCCTTTTCTTTCTTTTTTATTCT
The DNA here is from genome assembly GCA_900239685.1 of Rotaria macrura. NCBI lineage: Eukaryota > Metazoa > Rotifera > Eurotatoria > Philodinida > Philodinidae > Rotaria > Rotaria macrura. Next base: position 77,201 of record OENT01000394.1, on the reverse strand, counting down.
GCTTGATTGTTCATCGATCAACATATAGACAAAAAAAATCTTAATAGAAAAAAAGTTGTTGTTGTTGTGATGTTGCGTAAAGAAAAAAGAACAAGAAGAAGAAGAAGACAAGAAAAATAAAACTGTGCGTTCATTAATTAACATCATCTTCGCCCGATCGGTTATGTCTTGTACGTCGTCCATTATCTATTTCAATCGATAAGAAATAAAGTAAAATCTGAATATCATTTAATAAATTAACGATGAACTAACCTGAACCGGCGCCATCACTATTTGTTTGAGGGAAAAGACCATTCACATATTGTTCAGTAGGATCCGAATTATTAGATTTCACACTTGCTGCTTTTAGGGATCGAGTTTTCACGGTTTGAACTTTGGCATATTCAAGAGCCTAGAAAATCAATTATATTCATTCACGAATGTACTCTCATTTAACTTACTCGTTCTCTTTTCGATAATTTGTCGGGATCCATTGGGTCACCATTACTTAAGTGCCAAGGTTTTTTGGGTTGTGCATCTCTTGGTGTTTTATTTAGCCCACTGTATAAATCCCCAGCTTGCTTTTCAATTTGTGTTGAATACTCTTGACGTTTCTTAGCACGTTCTTTCTACATGAAACAATCACAACATATATAATAAAAATACCAAGTTAATGTATTTTCATGTTTACTCGATCAGGAGCATTTTCCATTGAAGACGAGTATAGATTATTTTGTGCATCCATTTTTTGTAAATCTTTATAATCTTTAAGAGTATATCTTTTGTAAGGAAAATAGTAACCTTGAATATCACGTAATGCACGACGTCGTTGATTTTCTAGATAACTGTCTAGAAGAGAAAGAAAAAAAAAATAAATGAAGAGGGATTTTTTTCAAAATGATTTAATAAGTCAAGTCAAACCTGTTTTCATCCATTGTTGTGAATAGAGAACATCATGAACAGTTGGTTTGAATTTCTTTTTAAGAAAATCATTTCTTTCTTGCCGCCAAAGTTCTAACATTTCATTACCCTCCCGGTATGGTAAATCAGGATAATCACGTGATTCATTTTGTAGTTGTCTACTTTTTTCGCTGTCATTATCTGCGTCATCCCTTTTTTTTGGTTTCTTATTTTTAAGTTTTTTTCCTTTCTGACTTTTTTTATCATCTTCATTCTCACTTTCATTGTCAGTAACACCATCATGATCATCACGTGCAACGTTGCCATTTTTTTTATCCTTATACATTTTAGTTTTTGATTTAGGTTTACGTTTTTCATAATCAAAAAAGCCGTCATAAGGATTTTGAGACGATGACAGATAAGGAGGCGTATCATAACCATCCTCATATAAGTGATGATGACGATGATCATATCGACCAGGATATGGATATGGCCCATAAGGTAAAATATCAGCATAGTATGGTGGAAATCGTCCTCGTAAAGGATATCCACGTGCATAAGGATGATCATAAACAGGATCGTAAAATGGTGGTAATCGTCCGACCGGTGGTAATGATGTATATTTCTCTCGATGGCTCTCAGATAATGGTGAATACTTTTTAGATTTATTTTTACCACGTCGGCCATTACGATCTTCATCGCCCGAGCTATTATTATCATCAGTTTGATAGCCATCATGACGACTTGTTCGATTTTTCGGAACTGAATGAGATTGTTTTTTAGTTCTTTTTGATTTTTCTTTGTCATTAAATTCCGTATCACTTCGATTCTGTTGTTCCACCTTTGCCAATTTTATTGGAGTTACTTTTGGTTTTGTTATAAGAAAATTAGTATCTCTTTGTTTCTTTTCACGAGTTTCCTCCTTTTCTTTAATAGCTGCAGCACGCATTTTAGTCGATTTGGTTGTCTTCATTTCTGTCGTGGAATTATTACGTTTTGTTGTCGCTTCCGATGGATTACGACTACCACCATTAGATGGAGAACGTTGCCGTATTGATGCAGGTTTTTTAGGCGTATTACCAGATATTTGTTGATCCGTTCGAGCAAAATTCGACTGTGATGGTGCTTGAGATAGCTGATTTTGAGTATCCAAAGATGTTGGGATTTGATATTGGGTTGGGCCATTGCGTGATGGCTAATAAATATAAAAGTCTTCATAAGAACTCAAGGCGAAACTATATCAATGCGCATATTCACAAATATTGAAATCTATATACGCATGGCTTCTTATTTGACCTTACGTATTGTTATGTTAACAATCAAAATTTAATGCAAATTTTTCTCATTAATGTTACGATGGTTACTTCAGTTTGTAATCATCTTTGACTATCGAAACTATTGCTATAGGATATATAGATTCTTTATCAAAATAATTCTTACCATTGTCTGCTTAAATTATAGATATATGTATAGTTAAACTTGAAATCTTAAACATAAAAAATGAAAAAAGAAAAGAGTTGTCATTAATATTTAATTGTTACTAAGTGTTAATGAAACCGGAAATTCTATTTTGATTTTAATAGATCATATATTTCTTAGCAACAAGAAAAAGATTCATGTTGGAGAGAGAGAGAGAGAGAGTTAAACATTAACTTTTTTTGACCGAAATGTGATTCTCTCAATGGAGGCTGTATAGAATGAAAAAAATGAGTGTTTTCTTTTGTAAAAGCACTTATTTTCTTCAAAATGTTTTTTATTTGTAATTTATGTCCATCTTGTATCTGAAATTCAAGTTTTTATGATTCTCTTCTTTCTCTTCTCAAATTTCTCTGCTTTTTCAATAGATATTTTCTTGTGAAGAAGTTTGAAATGAATAGTTCATAGACGAGAAAATAAAATTATATAGAAATCTATCTAATTGAACTTTATTTCAGGCGTCAAAAAACGACCAAGCAATTATATACTTATGTACCTGAGCATGATTTGTGTCCGTAGCGGTTTTTTGTGATGATTGTGTACCACTAGTCGTTGCCGCAGTAGCATAACTTTCATCACTCCTATGAGGAATCGATGTCGATCGATCATTCTGTATATATGGTTTAGAATTGATGTAATCATTCGATAGACTATCTTGATTAATTGTATTTTGTTGTCCATATCTATCCGTAGAGTAAAGCTGCGGTTGTTGAGTTGAATAATCTCCACTTAAATATAGTGGTCTTCGTTGAGTATCTGTGAGATGATTACCATAATTAGTTGTTGAAAATGGATTGGAGTGTGATATTAATGATCCCACGCCTGAATCATATGTACCTATAGGAATAATTCAACATGATAAATTATCCATTTCATCTAATACGAAGACTGTCAAGATAATTCATTTACCATAATTAGCCGAATGAAAAAGATCTCCTTGAGATCCCAGGCCCGCATATGTACTAGATGGTAATGTTGAATAGGATGTAGCAGCCATTAGAATGTAAATAGAGTGATGAATAACAAAAGCGAAGTGTTTGATGATGCCATTTCGTTAGAAAAGCAAAAATTGGTAAGGAGTAAAACAAGAAGAAAGTGTTTTAAACAAACACAACGACGAAGTAAGAAAAAAAAATAACAAACTGAGGTGACAATAGAAACTTGTTGCGCCCATTTACTTCATTTGCCAATGTTATCGACCATGAGTGAACAACGATAGGCATGGTAATGTCAAGGGAGAGCTGAGTAAGAAAATAAAGAATGAATACTATAGAAGAATGACGATACTCTCGAAGAAAAAAAATGAAAACACCTAATGCCATTCACAACGGCAAAAAAAAGTAAATATTAAGTTGTCAAATATCATTCGACAACTGTTTTATATTCCTGAAACTTATCATTTATTTCAAATAGAATGAAAAAAAAATAAGAGTGACGAATTAATTCAATATAAAATTAAGTTCATCAAGAAGAATGTAATCTTTTAAATAATTATTTAAATGTAATTGATCTAATTTACAATGAATTCCACTTGAAAGTTCATTTCTTAAATAACGACGACAATAGAATTTTAATTTTTCCGGCTTTTCTTGATATTTAGTTACTAAATGTTCCAGAATTAATCGGCGAGTAGAAAATAAGGTTTTATGAAAATAGTAACCGATTGATTGCAGTAATATTAAACCATGATCAACATAGATCATATATAAAAGTAGATAAAATCGATTAGGTTCAGCATCGAATGTTACTCGTTCAATGTAATATGTTAATAGGGATAGGAAATTCTCTATTCTATAACGTTGACATAAATAAATAACATGTGAAAAATAATAGTTGTACACAAATGTGTGTTGAATGAAGACTTGTATACTATCTAAAATAGTTTTGCTTATGTTTAAATGCATCAATATATTCCGAGAGAAATTTTCTAAATCATTTCGTTGTCGAATCAATGAATAAAATATGAAATCAAACAATGGAAAAATATGTATTTGTTCCGAATAATTTCCAACGATTGCATCACGTAATGATATATCTATTGTATATTGATTAATTAATAGATCAACAATATGTAAACGATTCCTATATTGAAGACATTGTGATGGTGATGTACAAGATAAACATGAGAGAGCATAACGAACTGTGATAAACAAAAACAAAACTATGAAAAATTTGATTTTGTAACTTCTTTTTTTTATACGTACGAATATTGTAACCGATAGCATTTTCTATTGATATGTCAGCGTTGTAATCAACTAATAATTTCATAGTTTCATAATCACCTCGATAGCATGCATAGTGTAATGGTGTAAGCTAGACAAATAAATAAAATATCGAGAGGCTATCACAGTTGGTAATTGACACTTCATTTTTGAAGTTTGTTGGATAGAAAAATGAATGTTCTACAACGGACATGTGCGCCGCGGCTCAGATTTATACTGATGAATTTCAAATTTGATATACGGTAAGATTGCTCACCATCCAATGGTTACGTGACGTATCAACGCTCAATGATATTAAATACAGCGTTCTATGAATGGAATCCTCAGGTTGTTCTATTTTTATGGAAAAACTATTTCCTATTATCTATAGATCTTTCAATCAGAATAGATTGAACAGTTCACTATAGATGTATGTAGTCCCCATATTAGAGGTAACATATTTATTTAGATCACTGCGAAAGGAAAATGATGTCATACTAATAAATCTAGTTCGTTTGACAGCGACACATGCACTTGAAAGTGCATGTTTATATTAGAAATAATTATTTGGTTCATTCTATTTTCAACATATTTTTATGCTCTTCTTTGTTCAAAACTGTGACTATGCATGGAATATTTTCTTACACCGTTTTGATCTTTGAAATTGATTTGTGCACCGCGTTCAATTAAGTATGAAATCAAGTCAGACGCACAATTTGAGGTAGGAAATTCAAGTGCATAGATCAACGGTGTTTTCCCATTACGATCTGATATATTCACATGTCCACCACATTCAATTAGTATTTCAGTTAGTGTTCGATCACCAAAAGAACATGCACGATGCAGATCAGAACATAGAATATCACCTGAACGTGTATTTGGATCAGCACCAAGCTTTAAAAAGAAGCGACTACAAAGACTCAATTGATACATTTGGATTGTAAAGAATTTACTTGCAATAAAGTAAAAAGTGTATCAAGATGTTCATGAAAATAAGATATCCAAACAGCTGTATTGCCATAGCTATCACTTTCATTAATATCGACACCAAGTCGAATTAAATCTTCACATTCAGCTGTTTGGCCATTACGAGCAGCATCGATTAATGTTCGACAGTTATATGTCCATGGTAATAATTCATTAAATAATTGAACCGTATCTTTTTCTTTCGTATGGAATGAACATAAAGATTCGATTTTGTCATCAGCGAGTTGATTATTCATATTAGTTATTATGTACAAGCATTGATATAAATATTCAGTAGTAAACGATCGATTAGATATTTTTATAAATATAAGAAAGACAATAATATTAAAACAGAAGACATATTCTATATCAGTATGTAGATGCAAGTGAGTTGTTGTATGAGAAAGTAGTAATGTGAGATCAAAGACATCACTCGCGCATTTCAATATAATTGTAGCTAAGCTATCGAGTACAATTTTATTTTTTAATTTTAAACTATTTAGTGATGAAATAATATCAGCAACTATATCACATTATTAAAACAATACTTCCGATATTCTTAAGCATCAAGTAAGACGGTGATATTTTTAGGACGTAAATATATATTATATCAATATGTTATTGATTAAAATGTGTGATATTAATCGATCGTATTTATTTTGTAATCATTGAATGTTTTCAGAATACTTCCAAAATAATTACCGATACTGCATTCGAACAAACACTGTATAAATTATAGGTATCCTTAGAATAGATGTCAAAGGCAAAACACCAATATAGCAATACAAATGTTCGGCTTCGGCTGTTATTAACAATTGTCACTGATGATGACAATTTTTAAACGATGCAGTAGATTTTCACTGGTGATCCATCCAGGTGAATGAATCCGATACGAGATCCAACCGTAAAGTATCGCTTTTAGCCAATCGGAAAAATCGATCAGATTTCAGAAGACGGATCTACAAACAGGTCCACTAAATAGTACTTACTGACCTTGCGTCGATTAGATATTCTTGTCTCATATTAGAACGGAAGCAATTCTCTACGATTATCGAAAAATCACAACAAAGTTTATTGCAGTCATAGAAAATAATCGTACACAATTAGTAAAGTATGGCTGTATCATAAACTGATCGGGTAAAAGTAAGCAAAGGCAATTCAAATCAGCGGAAAATGACTGCAAACCGACATTTGCTCTTGAAAATCAATTTCGCGGGTGTGAATGTGTTCGTAGTTAAGTTAATATGTTGTTTGCTTTTGATTCTTCGAGTGGAACTCATCACATCGCTATGATAAATTTCAGTATTCACTAAATAACACTATCTGTCATGTTGATAGTTTGATGATAAATGCCTTGATGTCGAAATCTGCGTTGATGATCTATCTTCTTCAAGATCCATACTGGGTTCTGATTCTGGTGAGCTAGACAATCTTTGCAACAATTTTCGACATGACTTTGTGAGAAAGAATTTTCACTGTTTTTTTCCATTTCCTAGACTTCGGAAATCTTTAGAATGTTGTGGATTCCAAGGAACAAATTCTTTTTAAGAGAAACATACAGGGTTAATTAGAAAAAATGTAAGAACATATGTTTAATTGGTAGATAAACGGACACATATTTAAAGATATAGATCGTAGATACAAAGTTATGGCGACAGGAAGCTATATATTAGAGTAGAGATTTAAATGTGAGTATGCATATATATATACGTGTGTGTGTTTCGAAAAAGAATATTGAAATAGTTAAATAGATACTGTAGGATAAAGATTATAATTTGTGTGAAAAGTTTTGGCGGAACCTGTTTTTGTTTGAATAGAAGGTTTCATGTGAAATCTCTTTCTCGATGAAAGCAAAAACAGATCTTCTCGTTTATATATCTGGGGGAAGAATCTTTTAAAACTTGGTACAATAACTTTTCTTTAGGAGCGTAGTGGCATCGAATTCGATACATAAAGATAAATAGAGGACTTTATTAACGAGAAGTCATTTTCTTTTGATTCATTCAATCATTCAGGTTAAGGAGTACATAAGCAAATAGAGCTATTTTTTCAACTCTTGTTTCAGACTCAACTCAATTCACTTCTGTTCTCAATTCACTCATGTCATTCCATTGATCACGAGAAGTTTAATGTTAAAGAACACAAATTCTACAAACACGACTTCCCAGGTCAATCATCCACGGCGTATACCTATTTCTTACGGCGAACGTATTATGTGACCGTTCACTATCGTCATAAACGAAGTCTTACGATGAATTACGATCGGCGTAAACGGTGATGGTGAAAAATCCACGTAAACGTTCGCCGTAAATACAAGATAACTATAAACGATAGTCGGATGCCACCGTAAATGATCGGATACGATGACTGTAAACCGTTTAGAAAACGACTGCCGGTTTTTTTACCGCATTCGTTCGTAAACGATCATTGACGACAACATCTATTCCCTTTCGCAATATCGGAAGGAGGACAGACCGGATCTTTTAAAAATTTTGAATCTAACAAATGAAAAAATCAGATGCTGATAATGTATCTTACACGGCAAGAACAGGGTGGAAGCATCGAACTTTGTCTCACCTGACCTATCCTAAACTTATCTCACGCTGCGCTCCAAGACCTCAATAAATCAACGAGAACTTCTGAGAAAAATCCAAAAGCAGGATTTCACACATTTTAAAACATTATGTGTAAGGACGGAAAAGGTGTCGTGCCCGTCTTCTTCCAATTTTCTATGTACAAAGTTAGATCGTTTGTGTTACTCTTACTCCTGCAGCTTGTTCAAGATACCCCAAATGTGTCAGTACTTATTTCAATCCGTAAGAAGACTTTCCTAGTAGATCAAGTATACCTATGGTAAAGTCGTTTGCTACACCTTGCCTTTCTCTAAAAACATCAGCTTCGCATCACCACTCCTACTATATTTTAATCCTACAAAACATGCAGCATTCGATTTTCAACGTTACGTGTAAGGACAGGGTGAGCGTGGGGGGGGGGGCGTCGTGCCCAACTTCACCCAACTTTCGAAGTCCAATGCGCGTTGCTGCTCCCTGCTACAACTCCATGTTCAAGATTCTCCATCTCCTTCAGTGATCATTCAGACAAGTAAGTTCTTGCCCCCACCTGGCCTTTGTCTCAACAAATCAGCTTAGCATCACCTGCTGCTCCGATATCTTAATCCTACAAAACCTCTAATATTCAATACGTGATATAAACATTGGAAACCGAAACGGAGGATCGAAGCATCAGCCATTGTCTCATTTGATCTCTGATGAACTGATTTTATGGTGTCGTTTATTCCCCTATAACGGAACAACAAATTCTGAAAGAAAATCCTATTGCACGATATCTTTGATGCTGTTCGTATTTTTAGGATTGCTCGCGATTGAAGCTGATTGCAGCATCCAAACGTCGATGGTTATTGGTTTTGGCACGGTTTCTATTGATGGAGTGAATCTCGCTGGTGTAAGACGATTTTCATAAAACGTGATTTTTGCAGCATTTCTTTAATGCTTTCCAGCGTCAAATAATATACATATGGGTATACGGTGATTTTGATAGTATGAAGAACTGGAGTTACTTGTATTTTAGTGCCAGAGTTTCGGGATTGCAATTTGGTTTAGGATTTTTACAGGTAGGACTTATACTGGATTTTTGTAATATTGGATCTTTGATCCTTGGCAGATAGGAAGGGATATACTTTGTTCCTCACGGAAATACCGTCGTTTATAGTCGTGAACGATATTGTTACGACTGCAAACGTCATCGGGTTGGGTCGTTTATGCTGGATTATACGGCCGGATGACGGATTTATACTGTCGCTCCTGGCCACTGTGTACGATACGGTGATATACGACCACAATAGGGTGCATGCCTAAACGTTAGAATAAAGCGCATATACGATCGTAAGTTCCCAGTATACTGTCGTTTACGTTATCTTAAAGGGGGTTTACGGTCGTACTTGTACATCGTAATGCACGTTCTGGGTTGATAGGTTTTTTTGTCTGAAAGAGTAATATGTTTTGATGAATGAGTGTAGAATAAAGGCAGACATGGAGAAAAAGCTATTCAACGTAATGAGATGCTTAAGTCAACATTTAGATAAGAAACGAACGAAAGACAGAAAAAATAATCGTAACGTTCAGCATTATTCTCTTTCGTTCTCTGTTAGCATCATATTTGTTTTTGTGACTACTAAGATCTTATCACTGAGAGTCAACAAAAAGCGACAACAAGCTTCGAGATTATAACAAGAGTAAATGAATTCGTTTTACACGGCATTGTCAGCTAGATAAAATCGACTGTACAGTGAGTCAAAAATCAAAACGGCGAAGCGTCGAAAATGACAAGGTTGTGTGGGTTGATGGGAAGATTGATCCAAGCAATGTTGATTAAGAAAATAGACTTTCGGAGCTGCGAAGTATTGTCAATGAAGTCGAGCGATGCACGACTGTCGAACAGTGCATCGAAGAACTTGTAAAAAACGAAGAGGATACCAGTTTTGTGATCGCTTCAAGTACACTCGAGCAACACTTAGTGCCATATAGTCATGGTATGCCGAAATTTGATGCTATTTATATCTTCTGTGAAAAGGACCAAATCCATCTGGAATGGGCACAAAATTGGAAAAAAATTTAAGGCGTTGATACGTCAATCGAACCGATCTGTGAAGCATTGAAAACGGCAGTCGACGAATGCAACCAGAACGATATATCGTAAAACTTTATAGCTTCTCAGGTAGATGATTCGAACAAAGATATCAACGAACTGGAACCGACATATATGTATACACAACTCTTCAAAGAGATTGTTCTTGAAATGGAAAACAACCCAGAAGCCATCAAAACGATGGCTACATACTACGGGAAGCAGTATGAGGGAAATGTGAAAGAAACACGACTGATCGCTGAATTTAAACGTACGTACGAACCATTAAAAGGCATGTATTGGTACACCACACATGAGTGTTTCGGGTACAAAATGCTCAATGCAGCATTACGAACACTCGATTGTCGAGTACTCATAAAGATGTGCTTCTCCCTAAGGGATTTACAAGGAGAAATAGAGTTATCGTATCGACAACAAATCGATGATTATGAAGGAAAGCCTCTTTATTGAGGACAAGGGTTATCTGCAAGTGACGTCGAAATACTGACTTCAAATAAGCATGATCATTTGTCGTTCAATAATTTCTTATCGGCCAATCGAGTTAAGAATAAATCTATTGAATTCGCCAAACGTGCTCTAAGAACAAAAGAAATGGTAGCCGTTCTCTTCATTTTGACGGTGAATACCAAATTCACATCAATTCCATTTGCATCGGTCCGAGAATGCAGTGCCATCCCGAAAGCAGACGAAATACTATTCACGACACATACAGTGTTCCGCATCGGATATGTTAAACAGATGACAAACACTAACCATTTACATGAAGTACATCTTACTCTTACCGATGAAAATGATCCACAGCTAGCAGCCGTTCACAAACGATTGCAGAGGGAAATATCTGGTATCGTATGGTATCATATAGCAAAGCTCATGGTTCAAGTCGCAAATTAAGAACAAGCAGAACAGATTTACAAAGAACTACTGGAAAACGATCCCAAAGACACAGATAGAGCATTGATTCTAAAAAACTTTGGATACCTGAAAGCTCAACAGGGAAATTACTCGGAGTCAGCTTTTTTTCTATGACGCAGCACATAAACTGTATGAGACGATTCTCCCTCCAAATCAACCCGACTTAGCTACGTCGCTCTGTTGCGTAGGAGACATCCACAACATGGCAGCTGATTACATTGAAGCACTTGAATATTATGAAAAAGCCGTAAAAATAAGAGAAATTGCTCTGCCTTCTAATCATCCCGATTCGGCTACTTCTTTAAACAACATCGTATTCATCTACAGCAAGATGGGTGAGCACATGAAAGCACTCCCATATTACGAGAAAGCACATGAAATCAAAAGAAGCACTCTGCCGTCGAATCATTCTTCCACAGCAGAAACACTCTTTTATTTTGGAAACGAGTATAGTCACATGGGTGACGAATCGGAAGCATTAAAATACTAAGAAAAAGCGTAGCGAATAAACGAAAACGTTCTTCCTCCAAACCATCCAGATTTGGCTTATTCGTTCACTTCTCTCGGAGCAATCTACAGTACGATGGGGGAGTATACGAAATCACTTGGATTTCACGAAAAAGCCAAGAAAATTTATGAGAGCACTCTTCCTCCGAACGATGTGCGTATGGCTGATTGCTTCAACGAGATCGAACGAGTGTTCATTGATATTAGTGAATACACGAAAGCGCATGCGTGAAAATCATTGCATTTTGTTTTATTTGTTGAATGTTATTGGGTTCTTGTGGAGCAGGATGGGGCAATACATGAAGGCGCTCGAGTATTATGAAGATGCGCGTGAAATCTGTGGGAAAGATTTTCGTCGGGAAGATTCCAGTGTCCATTCATCGTTGGTTTCTATCAGAGGAGTGCGCAGAAACATGGATAACTACTCGGCAGCACTTCAATGTTTGGAGAAAGTCGATAAAATCTACGAAAAGGTTGTTCCTTTGAATCAGTATGTGTTGGCTAGAAGTTGCTTTTACTTTGCGGAGTGTTACGATCAAAAGGGGGACTATTCGGTCGCGCTAAAAGCTCTTGAACGTGCGGTTGATACTGTGCAGAAAACGGTTGAGGAAGATAGTCTATATTTAGCCTCTCCATACGGGTTGTATGGTAGAGTTTATCGCTCTATGAAGCAGTACAAAAAGTCAATGGAGTATTTCAAAAAATGTGTGACAATACTGAAAAAAAACTTTGCCGGAAAAACATCCGCGTTCGACAATTACTTTCAATGACATCGGTGATGTTTATCGTTTACTTGGAAATGCTGAAGAAGCACTTTCATTTCATAAAAAGGCTGTGGCTATCCAAGAAAACACTGAATGTAGTCTACTGGATTGTACAATTACATATACAAGTATCGGTGAAGCGTATTTTGAGATGATAGATCATTCCACAGCATTAACACATTTTATTAAAAGTGTAGATATACATGAAAAAAAATTGTCATGGAATCACCCTGATTTAGCAGTTGTATATGACAATCTGGCGAGTTTATATTTGGCTACTAATGATTATAGTTTGGCAACGAAATATATTCTACAAGAAGTTGATATTGCTCAGGAGAAATTATCATCAATTCATCCTCTTCTTGCGGACTACAGGAAAACATATGAGGATATTCAGAAAAAATGGTCAACGTAATCTATTTGCTTCTTCTGAATTCTCTAAGCACAATTTTATTTAAATTGATTCTCAATTCTCAATTTTTTCTCATGTGTATGAACGCTCTTCACTTAAAACTGAGCGGTCTGATTCGGAATCGGCAATTATGAATCGTGATCAATTCTAAAAATACGTGAAGCCGATTCCTATAGGATTACCATTGCAAAAAATCTTAATCTACCCATGTCCAGCGTGAACGAAGAGAACCCTCTTAGTGTGCCATGGATACTACAGAGCATAGTAGGTCAGACTGACAAGAGAATGTACATTGGTATGCCAACATAGAACACTGTATTGGCGTGCGAATATATAGGGGTTTCCGAGTATAACCCTATTTGACGACAATAGCAGGGGTCTTGTACCTGACCCAAGCTGCTAAGTGACTTGGCTAGTAGGTATGATAAAATGTGTCTTGCAACGATACGCGCCATTACACAACAAAGTGTATGCAGTGAATATTCTAGTTGGAACAATATTTCTCTATACTCATCTTAACAAAGTAAGTAAATTCTACAGCATCATAGCTCATTGTAAACTTTAATAAATGGCACGAATTACTTTTGAAGGATTTAGAAAAGGAGTAAAGACATCTCCAACAATAGAATAGCAACGATCACTCAATGTACATTGTAATATAACTAAGAATGAAGCAAATCGAAATCAATACTATTACGTGGACTTCCAATTCATGTGTAGGCCATTTTAAAAATGTCAACAAAAGAACATTAACTATATCCCCACGAATACTTTGCGTGGTACGTAAATACATAGAAATGGATCATTGTCAATACCCAGGTCGATGATTTCCGACACTGGATCCTTGAATTTCCCGGGAGAACCCGGAGAAAAGACACTGCTGTTGGCAGGAATCTACAGGAAATAAACAGCTTCGAGCCGGGTTTATTCGATTTTGTCACTATCGGTACCAGGAAAAACTGGATAAATGTGACTACCGGATACGTTCATCGGGCCCCTGCTTCCAAGTTCCTTGTATATTCTGGTGTTTTCCTCCGAAAATCGGCTAGTAAATCTCGGCCTAGGTACATATGTGTCATTGTAGAGAACATGTAGCGCGCAGCACATTTAGAAAATGATTTTCTTTTCTGGAATGATTTTAATACCGGTTGGAATCTCAGAGGATTCGTGGGAAACAGAAACATTCATTAGAGTCATTACATAACATGATAAATAAGTAAGCTTAAATTTGTAACTTAAATAATATGCGTATGCATAAAACAATGCATCAAGTGTAAATAGTAGCATAAATAGCTGTCGCGTTCACAGCAACTAAGGATTTAAGTGGGAACGTTGGTGTTGAAAGAAAATACTCGGCACCACAGACGCAGCAAACTGACTACCCATACTCGCACCATACACCACACACCCTACACTCATACCTTCGTCCATTGATTAGAGATTAGGGTGATTAGAATGCTACGTTCTCAATCTTTTCGTTACAGAGAAGACGAAAAAACAATATGTCACACTTGCAAACATTATCAACCAGTTTATTAACCCATTACAGTACAAACTGTAATATCCCCCTCCCCCTCTTCCATCGTGACTGATCGGAGTTAGCTTCCCACTCTCTCGCTATACACCTGAACAACCAGGATTAAAAAGGTATATCTATAAAAGCCTAGTTTGCCATTTAATTCAATGCTTATAATAATCAAAAACATGGAGAAAAAAAGGATCACGAAAAGGAAAAATAACGAGTGAATAGCAGTAATGAGAAAAACTCAAAATAAAGTGCTCGTAGGAAAAAGAAAAAAAACTTTGTTAAAAATATAGAAATATTGAAGACAAAATTTGTTGACAATTGATCAGCGTTGGTAAAGACCTTTCGTCTCGTTGAGATTTTGATCTCTGTATATTTAGTACTAATTATAGTATATTGAAGTTAAAACAAGTAAGTTCCGCAAAAAGAAGAGATGGAATCTTTGAATACTAGAAAAGCGATCCACTCATTTGTTTGCTTGATTCTAAATACATCCACAGGCTGTATCGCTAAATTCTGAATCTAGTCCATAGTTTCGAACTTTTTCATCATGTTCTTCATTGATCACCATAACCCATTTTAATATTTGATCAGTACTTTTAACACAAAATTCATCACGGCTGTCATTGGGATGATTGTAGTAGACTGTATCATATTCTTTCCACAAATGTGTTGTACCTCGAAGAGAGTTTCGATCGTCTGGGCCTACTTCTTTCACTCTACCCATCTCAATTTCAGCACATATATAAGCACCGTCAGCATTCGCTTTGCCTTCTGTTTCTTCCATTGATCGAGCGAAATAGACACCATGACCTAACATTGTACTTTCATACTTGGTACTAATTGCAAAATCAGAATGGGCAATGCTCACAGCTGCTTCAGGTGTTGTTCGATGAAAACCAATATAAAGATTTTTTCCTGGAGATTTCTGATGAACATCACGATAACGCTCTTGTGGCTTAAAATCCTTGGAATGAAATATTAGAATATGTTCTAAATCACGATTTCTACACTGAAAACCATCAGGACAAGGATTATCACCAAGACGCATTGTACGATTATCACCCATTAAATGATAAGGAATATAACGTTTATGTTTCTTCGATGGCATGCTGCATCTCGTGTCACACTGAGGTCTATAGTGCCACCAGACGCAGTATTGATATAAATCAATTAGAAATGTAAAAAACAAGCATACTAACGATATGGCACAAACAATAGCGAGTAAGCCACCCTTTGTATCACTACCAGCTGATGCATATAGAGCAATAGCAATAATCCGAAAAATAAAACAGATAAATAAAAACAAAAGTCTTATTATAAATCGAAGTTTTGGTCGAACAATGTAACATGGACAATTGCAGCTTAATTGAATAAGACGCTGTAAGGGTTTATTTTTCCAAATAGTTTTTAGAGTACGTCTTGTTGATATCTCATTAGTTGTATGTATTCTATTCTTGTCGCATATTGCAGCTAAAATTCCGCATGAAATGATTAAACATGTTAATGCAATTAGCAGACCCATTAATGTTGGTATAATACATGAGATCCAATCCAAAATAAAACCAGCAACAGCCTTTTTATTTGCTACCAATAATGAAGATGGTGTAAAAAAGACTGCAATACGTACAATGCCAAGTATAAACTCAAGAAATGCTATAATCGCAAGATAAACCGGTAATCCTTTGTAACAAGAAGCCAGATGACAACAACACATGATTGTAGTAAGCCAATGTTTGAAATGATTTTAATAGAGCGTACGTTGAAAACAAAAGTTCTATAGAAAATAACAACGAGTTCACACATTATATCAAGAGAAGAAAAGGAAATATTTCTAAATATTCTTAGGAGAGCGAGCCTCACTAGAAATAGCCACTTTATAGCGTCTTCAGATTTCAAGTGTTTGTTTACTCAACGATTTTTCACCAATTATTTTAACCAAGTACTTTCCACTTGTAATATAGGAAGTACTTGGAAACTTTTCGTATGATTAACTCAGCTTAACTTTTTCACATAGTCACACACGCTAAAATAATACTTTATTCATACCAAACTCGACGATAGAACAAACCACCTACGTAAAAATTTCCCAAGAGATTTCCGGAAAGGTTCCAAGGGAGAAACGTTTAAGCTAAGATTTTTAAAGATTCATGCCTGAAAACAAGTCCTTATCTTGGTTCTGAACAAATGATCATGAGGCATGGCCATTTTCTAACACTGACATGAAGCATTGGTATCCGGTAGTGACGTAATGACTATAAGAATGTGCTGGTCCAAGTAAATGGATATCGATCAAATTACTCTAGGAAGTACTCACACGAACGCAGGCAGTTTTAGGAGTATTCATTGATTACTAAACAGAGTACTCAATCTGTAAATCATCAGAATGATTTAAAATCCTGTTGTAACTTACGTACCAAGTATCGGCTCAACTACCTGTAATGTTTACATAGACTACGCTGGCGACTTGACTATCAAAACACCCCAGGTACGAGAACCACAGTCGTAAACAACCATTCTCGTTACGTTTTTCGCCTGTTGGTTTGCAACGTATTACGATCGTTTTTCAACCTGTCGTAAGTGACCGTAAGTGACTGGACAGTCGATTTTTCAATCGTGTTACAATGGCGATTAGCCGTTTACGATGCAGGGAAATAGGACCGTTATATGGTTCAATCGAAAACCTCAGCTTATATCGATTCACTGTCAGGACCGATAATATAGGTTACCGTAAACGAACGTTTACGATAGTATTAATTCGCCTTAATGCTCGTCCCATGATGCTTCTATCAACTGTTAACTAAAATCTAAAACGAAGAATATATTGCGAAACGATTTTTCAAGAGAAACTGCGCTTTGATACGACAAGCAACTGCAAATCGAATGACCTATGGCATAACGCAGCATAAAAAAACCATCCCTGCAATACAATATATAATAGTCATAGCTTACCTTGCTTTTCTCCAACTTCACAAGAGGAATCGGGGACAAAGGTAAAATCTACAGTAGCGCCAACATTCGTTTCAAAGAAACAGAAAGAATTTTGCTTCTTCCTACTACTGCAATGATAGGCAATCTTCATTGCTTCAAACAAACAAAAGCCTGATTACAGCCAACATTGATTCCCATTTCTCCGGTCAATATTTAGACGTAAAATAAAACAGATTGAAGCACTCACAAAACATGCGCATTCTATTATAAAAGCATTAGAAGCATGATAGGAACTTTTTTTCCGATTCACAAGAATGATTATCTTCTCCGTATCAGGCTAAAGCGGAATTTCTGCGCGAAAAACAAGTTGCACATCTCAGTCACCTCAGACGTGAACAGCACAGTTAGTTAAACCACCAGAGGTGTCAGAAGATCTTACATAATTGTAACAACGATTCTGAGTGTGGTCCTATTCGGAACCAATGGTAAGCGGTGTGGATGACGCATTTCGAAAAGGGTTACAAATAAAGCTGTACCTCAGGGAAGCCTATAGTGAGATTCAGTGCGCTTGAAAAAAACGCTTCCAGAATACGCTCCACATTTTGACTTCTCAAAACAACCCCTAAAATCTCACACTACTGCCAAAACCAACACAACAATACGCACACCAACCACACCAACACCCGCACCGACACCCACATGTGCACCCACACCCGCACTGAAACCCACAGTCACACCCACATGCGCACCCACACCCACAGCCACGCCCACATGCGCACCCATACCCGCACCCACAGCCAAAGCCAAAGCCACGGCCACGCCTACACCCAGCCCCACACCCACATGCGTACCCACATGCGCACCCACACCCGCACCCACACCCACATGCGTACCCACAACCACACCCACATGCGCACCCACACCCTCACCCAATCCACAGCCAAAGCCACAACCACAGCCACATGCGCACCCGCACCTACACCCACAGCCACAGCCACACCCTAAGAAAATTTTGCTTTTAATATCTATTAGATATTACAAGCAAAATTTTCTTATTAATCATCATCACTTTTCAATAAAGGAAATCCACGTAAACCTAGATAATGTGCAGGTTGCATCGCAGCAGTGAAAGAAATAGACATCGGTTGTAATTCATTGTTCAGTATGATAGAGTGCTATAGAGATTATAAGAATGAGATGTTTCGTTGATTCTTATACAACATTTCTTCATACCATAAATTGAACAATTCGAAGTATCACTAAGACCACCAGGAACGTTTATCCTCTCCACATAAATATAATAGGGAAAGATGAATTTATCTTTTTTCTTAACTATTGCGGTGTGTTTGAAACAACTGCAATCAACAGACTTGATTTATATTGTAATTCTTGTATTTTCAATTAGACTAGCCATCTTAAAACATTGCTTTAATCACTCTCGTTGAGAGCATTTTTTTCTTATATTATGTTCATTCGCATGTTAATCATTTGTAGAATCAAAAGTTTCTAGATCTGTTGAAGTAAATAATCTGAGATGTAACAAGGCCATTGACTTCTCTCTCAAATTCTGATTGATCTCATATTGAAAAACACTACACAATACATTGTTGTTGTTCTTTGAGCATGATTCTATATATTCATCTTCTACTCAATGAACCGTGGATTTCAATAGAAGTAAAACATGGCACATGAGTTGTAAAATACGACTGCCAGCAAGATACATAGTTGGCAAGAACTCTATAGCGAACGAATTTCATATTTTCCCTATTAAATCAAAATGTACCACAGGTAGTAATAGTTTATGTCAAATTACATGCTTTTCAGGAATAATATTGTTTGACATACTAAAATTCATTTGTTGATGAAAATTTCTAATTTATCAACTTAAAGAAGGTCAGCTGGCCACACTAATCATTGCATGTGCCGTACAAAACTTGCTATTGAATGAATCCAAGTCAAAAGAGGCACAATATTATCTAGAACCCCCTCTCAACCAACTATAGTTATTCAATTGTTGAAAGATATTTTTTCATGAACCATATTTTGAGCTCATAAATGTTTGTGACCATTGGTCACGTGTGTAATGATAATAGTGAACAAGTGATATTCATATCTATCTCACCAATGCAAATATGCAAAATTAATCACATTAATATCTTTCAATAGAGAGAGTTATACACATACACTTGACAATTCATAAACCGTATTGGTTGTACTCGTTTTAACTTATCCATTGTTTTTATAAAATTAGCCAAAAATAGTAGAACGATTGGATGAGTTAATCAGGAGGTTCAATAAATATTGCTCCATTTCATTATTCTTCATGACTATCGCTTCCCACTCATTACATGTCTTTCGATGTAATAAACGATTCGAAATATATTGAAAAGATCGTTCAAATTGAATGCATGTTTTTAGAACTACTTCAAGATGTACAATCATAATGTATGTGTCAAACGTATTTCTAAAACTATCCATAGAGTAGATAGAAGAAAAGTGTAATGGTTACTTTCTCTTGACTCCTATTAGGTTGGCGTCGGAGTAATCGATCTCGTTCTATCGACTTGTGATATGACTCACGAATAAATGGTAGAGATTGATATGATATGGAATTCGATGACGATCAAAGTTATGAAATTAAGTGTTGCCTCTAGCCCAGTAGCACGAAATTTTTTAAGAGGAAAATAATGCTCTCAATTTCCAAATTCATTTCTCCAACAAAATATTGTCAATATTTACTGTAAATTCAGGATCATAGTTTAGATTTGCAATGAAGTTAAAGTTAAGTCTAAATGTTAAAAGAGATAGTTTTCAATTCCACCATGAATCAAATCTAAGTCGAAAATGCAGCCTGTTAATAAAC
The DNA here is from genome assembly GCA_900239685.1 of Rotaria macrura. Classification (NCBI taxonomy): domain Eukaryota; kingdom Metazoa; phylum Rotifera; class Eurotatoria; order Philodinida; family Philodinidae; genus Rotaria; species Rotaria macrura. The sequence goes on along the minus strand of OENT01000394.1, from coordinate 57,100 downwards.
AGTTTGCTATGTACATATTCTATGTTTTCTTGTCAAAAAAGAACTATGTCTTGCCATTCATTCGATTGCTTTCTTTTAAACTAAAAGGTTTACAATTTTTATACTTCATAGAAAAATAAATAGTTTCACAGATGATCATACATTAAGCAAACGGCAAAAATAAATGGAAGACATATCATAGTAATTGTGACCATTCATCCAATGTTTTCTTCGTATTACCAAATCGTTTTGGTTTAGCTAAATATTCTTTTGATTGCATTTCAATAAGACGTGATAGAGTTCTATCAAATGAATGAAATTCATCCATGGTAAGGAGATCTTCACGTTTTAAATGTGGATTATCTTTCAATGGATTAAATATATCTTTAACTGTATGAACAAACATTGAAATAACTAATTTCGTATGATAATTATATAATTCATCAATAAGAATTATAAAACGACGTATACGATCACGTTGTTCGATATTTAATCGTGGTATATCCGTCAATACTAATGTATGATATGCTGATGCAATAGCTATATAGTCCGCTGAGAAATATTCTTGACCACATAATTCATTGAAGGTAAATTTTGTAACACCTCGTGCTTGCCATGGAATAGTTATATCTCGACCATTGACATCGAGTGTTGCTGTTTGAGGTTCATATGGAGCAATGAGACGAGCACAAAGTGAATCTAATTCTGATGTTGTCTCAGGTCGACTAGCATCGAACACTGTTTGTACATGTCCCTGTAACAAGTAAGACTAACTATAGACGTGTTGTTTTCTTCATGTGTGATATAATCGTTTTTCAGTTTTATCTATCGATATCAATCCATACTAGATATATTATTTTTCCATCGAACTTTGACAGGAAAGTAGAAGATAATTTCCTAATCGATTTGAGCAAAATAAACGTTCATAAAGTATATATATATATATATATGTCGTGTCGAAGTTAGAGTTTTCATCGAAGTTACAACCTCGACAAAAATGTTGTCGAAGTTGAAGTTCGACAATTTTTTTCGTCGAAGTTCAACTTCGACATAAGTTGTCGTTGAAGTTGTTTTTACTAGAGGTGGTACTTACTTCTCTGTGGCTGTGAGACCTAACTGATTCATGAATGACCACAAAGAAGGCTCTGGTACCCATTTATAATCTCATCGACAATCTCGAACGTGCACGCCATGTCTATATACGGTCGACTTCAACAATCGAACCAAATCATGGCTCATCAATATCATCTCCTTCTGTGAAGAGTAAAGATGACGGTATCGAAAGGAAAACTCAGTTCAACAAGGAATTTTGAAATGCGATTGTGAAGGGGGTTGTAAATCGAGTCGATACAAATGCAAACAAGCTAAAATGTTATGTAACTCCCGATGTCATCATTCAGCAGTATGTGCAAATAAATCATTTTTGTGTCCAACTGTATACATCTGTTTTGCTTAAAAACAACTTCGATCACACCTAAGTCGTCGAAGTTTAACTTCGACAACATTTTTGTCGAGGTTGTAACTTCGACACGACATATATATGTATACTAGACAGTGTCTCAGATATTCACTTTCTTCGTAAAATTTACTAGACCATCGTTCCAGTCAAAATTTTCAAAATCATAAGATATTCAAAAGAGTACTGAAAAAAATAAAAACTATAGTTCAATCGAGTTGAATGTATAGAAATGGCGAAGATTTTTTTTCCGTATGCAAATCTATTTCGAAAGCAAATGTCTACACAATTATAAGTTTTATCATTCGATAATTATTTTTGTATATCTACTGTATTTTTCAGAGAATGAAATATCCTATCGTAAGAATTCTTTTTCTTCACTGTATCATACCTGAGTACCAATTAAACGATAGTCGGTTGATGAATCCATATTATGTACTGTACACATTCGATATAGAAATGGTATAAATGGCGTAAAATATTCTCGATTTATTCCTCGATAATAAAGATCATCTGGTGACCGATTCGATGTTGAAACCATAATCATACCTTTGGCAAATAGATGTTCAAATAAACGTTTTATAATCATTGCATCACCAATATCTAATACCATAAATTCATCAAAGCATAATAGCCATATTTCATCAAGTAATTCTTCAACAACACTACCAAGAAGATCATCACTTACAGCAGCATTATTACTTCGAATACGATGCATACCTTGACAATATAAATGATCATCAATAAAATTCATTAACAACAAATATATATTTCATGTATGAAACTTACGATTATGAAATTCTAGCATAAAACTATTGAAATGTACTCGTCGTTTTTCATTGATTGGCATGCATTCGAAGAAGATATCCATTAGAAGACTCTACTCTATGTGCATAAGTCTAAGTAATATGAACGAACAAAATCTCTCAATACCTTGCCACAACCAGCACCACCATAGATATATATTGATTTAGGTTGTTCATGAAAAACATTTGTCGAATTCGATGATTTGAACACATTGGTCAATGTTGTCAAGAAGGTTTTTTTTGCTTTATCTTGTAATGTTTCTGTTTCGATGTGTCTTATTTCGGGCACATAAGTTTGTAGATTATAATATAATTTATCAAGCATAATCATTAATTGTTCTTGACGTGTATCAAAACGTAACTAAATGTTCATAAAAGAAAACAAAAGATTCTTCATGATTTTTAGTCAATTTATCCTCATTTGTCGATCTATTTATAATTTTCATTCTAAAGCACACAATAGTACGATCCATCTTCGTTAATCTTATCTTTTAGACTATTCTATATATCTAAGACAGTAATAGGTTGTTTTTCTTCTCGTTCTTCATTTGATTTTTCCATGAGTAGTTGTCATAACAGTTTACGATCATTATTAGAGGTGTCCACAGCAAATCTATTTAAATAGAACGATGACATTATCGATCTTAAACGTCAAAGTTCGTTGTGAGAACAGTTGGTGTGCACGGAAGTCTTTCTCAATGATTAGATCAATATGTCAGGAAACTAATTGAGTCATTGAACCGATGAAATGAATAGTGAAATTATGTTTGCCGCTTTGTATGATATATATATATATATTGAGTTCAACGGTATTCAATGATCGGATAGGACTTTAAAGTTTTTAGCTTGTTCAAACGTCTAACATCGATAAGAAAATACAAACCTCATAGGCTTCAATTTTATTTCGATAAATTTGAAGAGGGGACGATTCTGGTTGAGCTGTGTAAATTTTACGAAAGTGATTTAACGAATAAGATATACGTTGCCATGAACAAGAAAGAGATAGCCTATTGAAATTCATCTGAAATCTAAATGAAAAAAGTCATGTTTTCATATTTATTGTTATCGAAGGTTAGAGATCTGATAGATAGATTCATGTGGTTGGTGTCTGTGACGTAGTTTGACAACACTGACAAATCAAGTAATTATTTTAAACGAGGTCGCCAGATGTCATAGATGAAGATTAAATCAAAGCGAAGTCATCATTAATAGTAACGTTCATGATATAGCTGACAAAACTCTTGTACTCTGATTAATGCATTAAGAATTTTCAGCTTTTCTTTCATAAATGCAATTTAATCACTAATTTATCCTATTATGTCGAAATTACTTTCATCATCATCCATCTTTGAAAGGAGATTCCTTTTCATTTTAATGAGTAAATGAGAGAATAAAATCTTATCGTGAAAGTACATTTATTTCATTTTCAAGCAATAATATGTTTAGTGGAAGGACATATAAGATCGTGTAAAAGCTTCACTTTCTAGTCTAGCATAAGTCTATGGCATCATATATATATATTTTTTTCTCTCTTATTTTCCTCATCGAAAGGCGGACCTTTCAATATAAATATATATCTATCTAGTCAATGGATGTGTCATGTGTGTTGCGCTTCACAGTGAGTAGTGCGGTTGCGTGTCTATACGAGTAAAGCGATTGAGATAGATGAAATGCAATTTGCCGAACATACACTTTCTCTTGCTACTCGCTTAAATAGAACGACAATAAACAAGATTAGTGATGGTGTCGAATGATAAATCTATCTTCTTGTTTCTTGCGAGGTAAAGACAGATGTTTGTATCGTTTTCTTTTCGGTTCTATCCAAGTGCCGATCGTCTTCTACAAGAGAAGAAATACAATCGAGAAAATGGATAGAAATGCTAACACTAAATGGCAAATGATGATGGTGTGATCGTAACAGAAAGAACCAATACGAATATTTGCACGATCTTGAGAGAAAGAAAAGAGAATTTTTTTTTGTGATTTCAGATACAGATTCTATTGTTTGCGTCCAACCGATCTTTTCATCATGCTCTTCGTCATTTCTTTTCTTATTGTGCTCGTTGATCTCATGTAAATTATATGAATAGAATTCTCATTTTACTCTTGTTCATGATTATTGTTTCGTATGTTGGTAAGATTACTTAATTGATATATACGTTTGCTTTTCATCTATATCTTACTGACAACAAAATGAAAAACTTAACACTCTTTATAACATATAGCTTGTACGACTGAACAAGAACTTATACGAAAATTGTTGCAATACTATGAACCATCTGTACGGCCAGTACGACAAGCTCAAGCCGTAGTTACTGTTTCATTTCGTATGGAAATCACACAATTATTTGAGCTTGTAAGAAATACATGACATTCATTTTGAATCAATTAAATGAAATCTAATTATTTTGTTTTGTTTTCTAGGAAGAAAAAACACAAATATTAACAACCAACGTACGTATTGAACAAAAATGGATTGATGAAAATCTTTCATGGAATCAGTCGGTACATGCCGGCATACGTGGTATTCGTTTGCCATCACATAGAATATGGCTACCTGATAGTTACATTTATAATGCAGCATTTGATCTGTCAAGTCAAGCACCAACACAAGGAGTTGTTAATGGTACTTAACGAATGCTTCGACTCTTATCATTAACCTATTGTTTTCTTTTTCTCTCAATTACAAGGTCCATATGTAATGGTGTATCATACAGGTGAAGTTGTTTTTCCCGTACTAATGAAACTACGTACAACATGTAAAGTCAATATTCAATATTTTCCGTTCGATCGACAAATATGTGGTTTGAAATTTGCATCATGGATTTATGATATATCATTGATTAATTATGAACTTGTGGCTAATTCAAACGATCAATATCAATCGGAAAGTATAAGGAATAGTGGTTGGGCTATACTTGATGTTAAACAAGGTCTTGTATGGCGGTAGGTTTTCTTTTTTGTTTCGTTCATTGTTTGCTTTTAATTTAACACTCTAAAATAGACATGGCTTATCTTTGTTAAGTGCAAAACTGTCTTGGGAAATAATTGCTTAATTATATTATCAATGGAATAAGAAAAGAAAAGAATTTTTATATGTTTACATATAGTCTAGAAGATAAATGTTTCTTCATAAACTTCCGAGGATATTTATTTTGCCTTTATTTTTTTTTCGACTTTGATTTATAAGATTTCAGCGTTGAGTTTTTTTGTTTACACTGAAAATTTAGTTATAAGAATTTAATTTCGACATGAAGAAGACGATATATGTATATACCCTGATTAGATCAAGAGCGTCTCAGAAATTCTGTTCAGGTCAATGAACAAAATATAATTTCAGTCAATGAATGACAAATTGAACGATCGGTTCATTATTTGATTATTGAAAGATATCTTTCGATAAGTTGCATCACGTTTTGATTTTTGTATTCATGACAAAAATAAACAACACTAATAACATATAACTACCTTGGAAAAATCTGTTTTCGAGGAAAATGAATGTCCTAGATTATTATCCTAACATTCATATTAGATATTCTAAAAATAAATTATGCAAAGAATTTGCGAACACACAAACATCGTTCATGTTAATATTAAAGCTTCCCATCTAATTTACTCCTATCTATTTATATATTTGCAGCACAAAACATAATCGAACTTATTCAGAATTAGTTTATGGTGTTCATATACGTCGTCGTCCATTGTATTATATATTCAATGTAATAATTCCATGTGCTATGCTTTCATGTTTGACATGTATGTCATTCTGGTGAGAAAAATTTCATATTATATTGTTTTCTTTTTTTTCGCGTGTGTGTCTTAAAAGAACATGTGCCGCTATATACATATATATATATATATATACATCAATTAAAGGTTGCCAACATCATCGGGTGAAAAAGTAACACTTGGCTTAACATGTTTTGTTGCATTTTCAGTTTTCATGCTTATGGTAGCTGAAAAAGTTCCAGCAACATCCGATTCAGTACCGATCATAGGTAAAAATCCTGTCAATAAAATTCTACTAACGTTAATCTTCTCTGTTATTAAGGTATCTATTTGACAATCGTGATGAGTTTAACAGTAAGTTTTGCAGTAGAGAAATAAGCAGACTAATATAATTAATTATAATTTTTGTAGTCGATCTCGGTTATAATGGCTGTTATTGTTGCTAATGTTTATCAGCAAGCTGCTATGTGTGCATCAGAAAAACATCGTGCTCCACAATGGTTGATTAAATTTGCGCTTATCTATATGTCTCCGCTTCTTCATATGCAAGACAAGGTCAAAGCTATACTGAGTCAAAAGGTAGGACAATATATCGAGTGTTTTCGTTTTTTGCTTTGTTTGTCGAAAATAAAATCAAAAGTTTATTCATTCGATTGGATGGACGCCCGGTCCCTTCTCTTTTTCATGATACGAGAACGAGTAAGATCAATGATGCATATCGGTTAATGAAATTCATTTTCGAGACACATCTATTGTCATCTTTATTTCTCCGTTGTCTTTTTATTTTTTTTTATTCTTGTGAACTATTTCTTATAACGTAATATAAAATGTACCCGAACATGAAAATCTGTCGAAATCAAGCATGGGACAATTGGGGCATTCATGGATATATATGTGGAAGTCTTTTAATTCTCATTGGTATCGTAACACAAGTTCTTGAATACCCACGTATTTTAAATGGTCCAACAAATTTCAATGGTAATCTTTATTCAATGTCAAATTATTATAATCATTGGTGGCTATGGACATATGCAGCTAGTATATTTGGTCTTTTTACATTCTTAACTGGTATCATTGGAATAGTAGCTGGTAAACGTCGATGTTATGGATCAATTCTAGGCTTTTTTATAATGTGTTTATTTTCAACATTATTTGCTTTGTATTTAATTGTTTATTTTGCATTCCTTATTAAATTATACCATGTTATGATACCATCAAGTAAATCATCTCAACGTACCGATGTCGAAACAATTTCATATAGTATTGTTTGTATACAACTCACCATGGCATGTGTTAATGTTCTATGTAGTTTAGTGGCTGGAATATTTTCTGGACGTGCTATTGCAATTTGTCTACCGAAAGGTGTTTATTTTCATGATGTACGACCGATGCCAAGGCCAATACCATATCAATCTTATACAAATCGTTTTGGATTTTAGTTGTGATTCATATGAATTGACAACATTCTGTTGTTTTTTTTCTCTTCTTCTTCTTTTTCATTTCCATTCGCTAGTAGTTAAATTAAATATTTATTAGATCGGAGCATTTCGGAACTTTCTTACAGCAATTTGTTTAATGGGAAAAGGCGATGAATAAATATATATATATCTTGAGTTACTCTTTCGTTTGTGTGTATAATTGATGATGAATATTGTTTTTATTATGAACTGTTAGATACGTAATTATGCTTCGATTTGATAAAGAGAAGATGAGAGTGAAATTTCAAACATCTTGATCTTGAGTCGATGGGCTATGCGTGGTCACAGATTATAGAACGCAGAAGAGCTCATTGATATTTTTCCCGATAATATAATTTTTATCGTCGAAAGAAGAGAAAAAGATGTTGTTTCCCTGTAACCACGTTCTTTCCTTTGAAAGTGTACTTGATTGAGTCTATTATCACATAAAATTCACCCGCATCTTGAACAAATGGGTACACTCATCTAGGTTAAGAAAAATTACTCTAAATATGAATAGAATCAAGACATCGTTACGAGAAAAAGAACAATAATAATTTTTTTTTGTGAATGGCATGTGAACAATAGTAAAAGAAAATTTTCATATCCAAATCTCGGATAATTTCTATGCCTTCTAATTTTAGCAAGAATCATCAGCATCATTCGGTCTATCATTAGAACCAAATCTATTGCCAGTTGCATCTAATAAGAATGAACTTGATGTTAATTATGAAAATATGATTGAAAATTTATTACTACAACAAGTTCTACTCTATACACAAGAACGATCGAGAAGTATACATCGTTTACGTTCAACATCATCAGCCAACAATTCTTTATTAGTACGGCAACCTGTTAATGTACATTGTGATCAACATTCACTATTGAACAATTCAACGTACGACAATGACGATGATGAACCGACGTTATGTCTTATTGAATCTCGTCGACAGAATTCAAGTGATTTAATTGAAAATATTCTTACTCAATATAATCAACGTCATGATAGTCGTGCTAATTTTGATCAAAACTTATTAGAATTAATTGTTAAACGTAATCGTGAACGTCGAAAAGCTTCATCGGCTACGAATAATCTATTCTATTCTCGTTTACAGTGGCTTGCTATTGGTCTTGTTATAGATCGTTTATTTTTTTATATTTATTTTGCAGCAACAATTATTTCATATGTGGCTACATTATGGCTCATACCTTTTACGCATCCAAATTTAAAGATTAATATTCATACATTATAAACAATAAATTGACACGTTTTTGTTTTTCGAAGTGAAAAATTTATTTTTCATACATGTAGATCAATCGATTCTCTTTTCATGACAATTAAATACATATATATTTATTTATTTATTTATTTATATACAGCACAATGAAGATATCTTTACCGGTATTGATATTATAAAAGAAAAATATATGAACACACGAAAAAAGAAAAAGAAACGCAGAGAATTCTTGTTTAATCTTTTTCTTTCTCTGATGTATGTATGAAGCGATCTAGAAAAGCTCGTATTATACTACCCGGACGTCGTTGATGTGTTTCTATCATTTTTTCAATTTCTTTTTTAACCTAAACAGAAATATATATATATATATATATACGTCAACGAAACAATTTTGACATAGAACAGTTAGTCATTTCATTTTTTGATACGAGAAAAATCCCGAACACTTGTAGAAACATCAAAATATCATAGCAATATTTCTCGATTATCATAGAAATATTTTGAGAATGTGAAATCAAAGAAACGATACTTTATTGTAAATAACAGCTTTTATTATTGACGATCGATAGAAATACATCAAGCAAACTATACATTCAATTATTGTCTCTTGTACTACAACAGCAGCTGCATTCTATTCACATTCTAATTCCGCAGGGGTTCGCAGAATAGGTCTTTGTTTTTTGATCGAGAAAGATCTTATTCTGAGTACAGTATTGATTTATCATCTCTTAAATGTTACTTATAATCGAAAAAGGTCAGATTGGAATTTTAAGATCATTGATCGACAGGTTTCATCTGGAATATCGAAATACTAGAAAACGCTTGTTTCTCACATCAATACAACCATTTGTTCTAACCTTTTCAAACTGTGCTTTTGTTTTCAGAAGAATTCTATCTTATTGAACGATTTGTATATCTTATCGTTCCCGATAGAAACTAAGTGTAGAAACATTTCTCTTTTCCCGACTATAATGCTAATAGATGAAAACAAATTAATAGTTATCTAGATTTTATTTTCTATCTCGGAAAAGATAAATCATTAAATATTTACTCGATGAGCAAGTATTTCAGGTGTTACATGTGGATCATAGGGAATTGGTTTACCAAGATAAGTACTAAATCAAATCAAAAAAAAATATTAATCAAAACAATTTATTTATAATCTTACATTAATTTAACTGGAAATATACCATAGATAGGCACAAGTGGTAAACGTGTTTTTTCATAAATATAACTAAGAAATCCTAAATATTAAATGTTTATTTTTCAAACATGATCAGAAGAAAAACAATACGAAAACAATTATCAAACGTATTCAATCATTCTTTCGATATGAATGAATCATTCGAAAGAATTACTTACGGCGACCTAACGTCATAGCTCGTATAGCTTCACGACAGTTTTTAGTAAACATTGGAATGATTGGCTTAAAATAGAAATGTATTCGTTTTTATTATTTGATTTATAGACAAAAAAATGTAAACAATAAATTCTAAAACTTACAACTTTAGCATCGATAGCAACTTTAGCAAATCCTTTTCTTTCTTTCCATATTAATTGATAATTTTGATCACCAAAAAGTGCTTCCCGAACACCACCTATGAGAAGAAAAGATCACAGAATTTTTCAGCAAACATTGTTATTTGTTTTCTCTTTGACTGTCTACCAGGTGCAACAGCAAGAACATGACCATCTTCGAGCATTGCTTTACACATAGCCGATGTTGATAGTTGAATTTCAAGTGCTTCAAGGAGAGTGGCAAGGCCTTGACAATACAAACGAAGAATTTTCCATCCTATTCTATTCAATAAAATCAACATACCTGGAATTTTGAAAACGAATTTATCAGCAACGACTCGCACACGTCGATTACGATAGAGCATTATTTTAGCAAATAGATAATAGAAATCAATCGGCAATGCAGCATGATAGAAAACAATAATAACTGCTCCCTGTGTTGGAATATTTTCTAATCCTTCAACTTCATAACCTAGAAAAGAAATTTACAAACAAAAACAAAACAAAATAAAACATGAGATCATTTTACAAAATAATTTCAACAAGCACTAATGACAGCAAAGTTTTTAATCTTCAATTAAATCTATCTATGGATTAACTAGTAATCTATAATGCATCCAATCTAGTTGATTATATCTATATCTGTTTGAATGATACAATAAATCGTTGTATGCGAATAACATATTTTCAAAAAACATCGTTAGTCTTCCAATCGAGATCAAATACATCATGTAGAACTAGATAAAACTAGGAATACGTTAAGAAGAGAGTTCGTAGTTTGTTGTTTTTTTTTTGACTTCTTTTACTAGTACGTTATTCTATCGATTCGTGTACAGATGATTGCATGCATTCTTCACAATCCTATCAAAGGTTTTCTCGTTCATCGATGCATGTTTCATTCAAATCTATGAACTCAACTTGCGGCCCGATTGTATTTCGCGACAAGGACATTAAAGAAGTATGTCTCAAAACAAAATTTTTCTTCTGACTAACAAACATCAACTATATCGTATTTCATATTTCAAACCTACAAGCATTGTGCTAACAACTGTTCCAAATAAATCTCGTGTTTCTATGTAGACATACTAGAAAAGAACATCTTTATTTTTATGTATCCTAATACATAATCTTCGATTACGAACTCTTCTTCCCAAATATTCATCGATCATGAAATTCTACAATTTACACAAAGTTTCGAATGAAGAAAAACAATCTACCAATCCAAAGTCGTTTGCGATATACAGCTCGTTTTAATCTTTATACGAACCGAATATATGGACGAAAACCTGTCGCAGACAATACGATCTATATTTTGCCTTGAAATAAATTTTTGTCATTTTATATGACATACACGTTAAATAGATTCTTACCATGCCATATAGTTGCTTGTAATTCCCAAAGAACAGCTAGAGTTTTTATTGCTCCATACCAAAGATCTTCGGAATAAGCAGCCTAGAATATTCAATGAAAACGAAAGAAAAAAAAATAGCCTTTCAATCATGTATAAATATAAAACTCACCTACTTTCAACCGATTCCAATGTTTATAAATTAGACAAAACAATGATGAGCAATACATAAATAGAAGTATAATAGCTGGCAAAAGAAACAATGTTACTAATAGAATACACAATGGCCGAAATAAATTCCATAGCCATGATAAATAAATTAAATCCAAATTAGAACGTTCAAGTAAAGACAATGAATAAGAAATAACTTGATTGAAAACCATCTTATTCGTCGTTTGAATTGAATAAAAATAAAACGAACACACAAAAAAAAGGAAAAGAAAATCTAAAGGGCGCAAGAAAATGAAAAAGAAAATTTAAAAAAAAAATTATTTCTCTTCCTATTAGAACAGAACATGTACAATGAATTTGATAGCAAGTTTGTTAGCAAAATGTTCGACTTGTTTTAATTATATAAATACGACAAATGAACAATCATTCAATTCTAATATAAATATTCGTAATTTAGCACAATATTGTCTACACATATCAAATAGAAACGATTCGATTTGTTATCAATGTTTTTTAGAATTCTTTCATTACGATCGTTTTATAATTCGACATTTATTTTTCTATCTCAATCAACAACAAACAAATTATATACATATTAAAGAATTTTATTTATTTGCTGAATGTATTATTAATTGGCATGAATTTATCAATCATATGGATTTTATTCTATTATTATTTCATATAAGTTTATCAAATAATCAAAATTTAAATATTAAAATTAATAAAACATTACATAATCTCATAGAACATGTTGATGATTTATTAGAACAAACATCAATCAATTCATTATCATTCTATGAATTAATACAAGATGCTTTCTTTTTTACTGCTATACAATCAAATGTTCAAACAAATTTAACACGTTCAAGTCAAGTAAATGTCATTTATTCTTGTCTTAATTCGAGTCACAGAATACAAGAATATTCGATATCGTTCAATTTACGTATACTCTAAAATCATATGATCCATATGAGAATACTGACTATTATCGATTTCGAGAAAGAAGACGCACGTGTTGTATATCTTATCACAACTAGAATGATAAGAATATGATAGAAGCGTGTGAGTTTCGTATTCCAAGAACTTTCGGAACACCGATTATATGTTCATCATTTTAATTTTATCCATATTGTATCGAAACGTCAGCTGAATTCTATTTTAAAGTCAAACTGAATATCTTGCGAAAGGAACATTTGTTTGAAATATTTCGATTTTCCAAATATATTTATGATTCGAAGTCTGTTCTTTTTTCAATGGAGAAAAACGGCACATTTTCTATCATATTCCTGTCAAAAGTTATTCACTTAACTTTTACTCATACTTGATCAATAGACATTTCATTATTTTTCTTTACAGATATTTTTAGAAAAGTTCTTTACTTATTTCTATCAATTGAATCAAAATAATAATTGTAAAACTTATATTAAATTAATTAAACGCATATTACCATGGGGATTTATTAGTATTCATAAATGGTTTAAAACTTGTCTTCTTTCAAGACCAAATAAAACTCAATTGCTACTACCCATATCTTCTGATATTAATGAAAATTTACCATCGACATTTCTATGGTATATAACTAATTGGTTAGCTTCGAATAAAGTTTTTCCTAATGAATACGATCCAATACGGCTCTATGAGAAAATTTCTCGTCAAGAATTCATAACAAATATGTATGATTCCGATAAACATGGATATTCCATAGTAAAGTTATGTGAATCAACATATTATATAGATGGACCATTTCTTATTATGTTCTATTGTCATGATGAAAGAATCTTTGCTATTCTATTAGAAGGACAACTTATGGACTCGGCTAAACCTTGTAAGTCGATGTTTAATTGAACGTATTTTATAATTTTTTGAGTCCGATTCGATATTCTATGTGTAAGAATATGACTCGATTGAAGAGGAAACATTCATGGGCAATATCTATTTTACTATGAATCTGAAAATTTCCATATAATTGAGTTTCTATGAGTATAAAATATTTTTGGTTAGTTCTAAAAGATATTTGATATTAGTCTAAATTTCTCTATTCCATATCCAATTCCAAAGTGATATACGATATTCAACAACCAATTACAATATGATATATGATATCAGAATTTTTTAGTATAACTAACAGTTGTTATTTGATCTTAACATGATATATGATCATGTATAGTAACTATAGAAATAGAAACTAAACAGTTTGAGAGAGTGTGTTTCATTACATATAATGAATTTCAAAAACGAGAAGAAAAAAAAGAAGATTATTCTACGATAATACAAATCGAATATTTGATTACGTGGCAAACAAATATTGTACATCATCTAGAATAAAACATACATATATTAAGTTAGGAGACTTTGATTATTGAGGAAAAAAACAAGTCGTTTCATTGTTCTTAGATGGTGGTCGATCATCTCTTTGTTTACAATTGTCTCCTCAATTTTTTATACTTGAACGTGGTCCATCGATGCTCTATTGGAACATAAAAAATCGTTCCGATGGTCCATTAGGTGTTCGTATAGGACATAACGGTTTCATACGAATATCAATCGATCTCAACATGGAATCTATACATCATACTGAAGGTTCAAGTTCAATAAGTCACATAGAAATATATAAATTCGGTTTATACAATATACCGAAAGAAAGTTCGATCATTCAACGTTCATCAATCATTAATAAACAACACAATGAATATAATGTATTCAGTGTTGATGCTCATAAACTAGCAGAATCGATCGGTATACATTTGTTTACATAATCCCAAAATAAAACACAAGATGAAAAATGAAACAAAAGAATACAATCTATTTTTATTTTTTTAATATAATCCAAACAAAAAGAAAGAAAGAAAAAATAATATGTATATATATATACGTGCGATCACAAGACGAGAGAATAAATCATTCAGAATTAAAAATAGAAATATCACAAATATAGACGATTACATTTCATTACTCTTTCATTTTCGCATTCAATATTTCATTATCCATTTGTTTCACTGTTTGCATGGCAGCATTAATACGAAATTGAAGACGAGATTCAAGTGTATAATCTTTATAATCATGTCTAGATTGAATATTGCAATAGAAATGTTCGTTAAGCATTTTACATTTTAAAAAGCTAAACTTACAAAGATTTGTGTAAATATTCCGCAGCTTTCTGTTTTTGTTGTGTTTCAATATACATCAATGCTTTTTCTAAAGCAGCATTCGGTGCTAAAAATGATTTGGCATCAAATCGTTTTGCTCTATAAAAATTACATGAAAACAGATCTATATTTCATTTTAAGCGAAAAAAAAAGTTAACAACGGACAAATGGATTATGTCATCGAATGCTTCGTGTGCTTCATCGTATCGGTGAAATAAACGCAGAAGAGCACCGCGAAGTAATAATCCAGAACCATAACTATCGATATAAAATCGATCATCTTTAAAGAAAAAAAAAGAAACGCATTTATGACTACACAGAAAAACTGACGGCTAATAGTTTACTCTTGTGATGAAGTTCCAAATTACTTAAAGCATGATTGACAATATCAAATGTTCTATTTAATCTCTTAGGATCATGAGCAAGAACGTAAAAACCATTCAGAAGATAGACAAGTTCCTACAAGAAAATGAATCATGTTTCCTTTTTTTTTGACAGAGAAAAAATATTTTCTTTCTCTTTCACGAAAGAGAAAAGAATATACGTAAACAAGTTTTGTTCTCTTATTCGTGTATGTTTGTCTAAGAGTTTACTCGAAAACAAAACAAGTTGAAAATAGATATCGCTAGTTACCAATCCTGGTAAGAATAACCATTGTTGAGCATGAAAATGGTCACATTTTTTCATTGCGTATTTTTCTAATGGGATTGATTTGCCAGCAAGACGAATTTTTAGTTCTGGTACTCGTCTAGAACAAAACAAATCTCCTTATGTAATAGAAAGAATGAAAAACATGAATTTAGATACTAACTTATACAATCCGACAACTTCATCTGTCGGAATTCCATTATTATCTTCGAATAAAAATGTCGATAATAAATAACAATAGGTGGCTTTACTCCAATTATTTTCATCGAGAAGAGCTCGAGCCATTTCAGATGCTTGTCTCCATTGCCGGTTAAATCTATTTATAATTAAAAACAAGACAAATCATTTCGTTTTTAATTATTGAACAAAACTATAATACATACACATGACACCATAGAATTTCCCAATATGCGAGCTAAACATATCCGTATAGACCATACGTATCAAAGTTTTTCTTTTCTAAAATGCTTACATGATGAAGATTTGTCCAATCCGTTTGACAATACATTGCATATTCATATGTACGAATTCCCTTAATGACAACACAAAATTCATCTTCGATTTTTTTCTTTCAATTCGCGTAATTACTTCATCTATTCGACAATGAATTGTTTGAAGTCTTGCTCGAAAGAGAAGGAATAAGTAGGACTAAAAAACGAGAGAACATTTATCATTTTTCCATTGAAATTTGAGATTGACTTTACTATTTAGCTGTTATATTTAACACCGAATAAAGAAAAAAAAAGAGTCAAGGCAAATCATATATCCATAAATTTGACATCCATAAGCCAAATTTTACATCCCATCTCAAACAATCGCCAACGATTAAATTGTACGATACCACCCACAGGCTTTCTCATATTTCTTGACTTGACAAAAACAATTTGAGCTTTTTGTTTCATATGAGAAAAGAAAAATGCTCAATAGCATCAAAACATAGCCATATATAGCCTTCAATCAACATATATATATATATATACAATAATTCTCAATGCTCTTTTCCTCAAAATATCATTGCAGCAATTGGATATGAGTGTGGATTGAAATATGATATGACTTCACCCTGTCTCTCTCGCTCTCTCTATAACCAAAGTTAATGAAGATGCTCCCTTTTCTTTTTCTTTTTGGGCTATTCAAAAACAGAAGAACTAAAGGAAACGTTCAGTCATCTATCGATCTATCTATCTATATAAATTTATATGTATATCTCCATTCGTCTCTCGTCGCGTTCTTTTCTTCCATATAAATACGAAATTGATCTGGGATTCCTTTGATAAAGTGTAAAAAATCAAAGGTAATCCGAGTATAATTCAATATAGAATGCCTGTACAGAGAAGAAAAAAAGAAAAATAATAATAACCATCAACATCAGTCTAATCTAAGAATACGATGACCAATAACCACTACTGCTGGACTTCATCGAATTGGGATGAATATAAAGAGTAATTCGATAGGACGACATAGCGAACGTGAGGAAGAAATCAGATATCGACACCAACGCTGCTGAAATCTGATTCCATTCTGATCTCTCCCTCTCATTCTCTCTCTCTCTCTTCTCTTTTTTCCCTTGTCTCATTTATGTTACTGCTGCTTGACAGATAGACAACGACGAGAAAAAAAAAGAAAATCAAACTGTTTCAACAATGAAAACAAACGTCCAAGTCAAAGATGAACCTGTAGAATTACAAGTGAATGAATTACTTCGTCTATACGGTTATAATTTAACAAATCAATCATCAGTGAAAAATTCTCGAACGAAACCAACCATCAATCAAGAACAAGAACGTAGGGTTCAATCAACAAACAGAAATGCGTTTTCGTAATACAAATAGTGAAGTGTTGTCTTTCTTTTTCTTTCGAATAGCGTCTACATGTGCTTGGTGCCAAAAATTAGGCATACGTTCGTTCACATTACGTACTGATAATGATGATTCAAAAACTTTATGCAGCGAAGTCTGTTTTAATCAATATCGACGTGCATCGTTTAAAAAAAATAAAGTATGAAAAAAAATTCGATTTTAAATAACAAAGAAAAAAGAAACGAGGAAACAGTAAAATAACATTGCATGATGTTTTTGTTTTATACAGGGGCCTGAATCTGATGTTGATCATAATACATTACCAGTTATATCAACAAATAAAAATAAAGTCGAACACAGTAATAAGGTATGGATGATTTGAAAATTTTTTGTTATTTTTATCGTTTCATACTATGGAGAAATTGAAGTGAGAAACAAAAAAGAAAGACCTCGAAAAAAATGCAAACATTCCAGAAGTATCAAGTCTCCATATTTACCCTAGTGTGTTTTTTAACTTTGTCTATAGTTAACTGACGCGTTCTGTTGGGAAAAGATATTGTTTGATTATTGAGAAACTCGATTTTTTGTTCAACATAGAAAAATCTCATAAAGATGGATTCGTACACAATATCAATTCCATAAAAAAATCCATAGTAGACGATTAGAATCAACAGAAAGAAAAGAATTTTCTTTCGAATAGTGTACTTGAAATTAATATTCGTCATATATCAACCTTACCAATAGCATAGGTCACTGTGTTCGAAAATAACACCTAGCAGATGTAAAGAATGAAATATGATAAAAATTCGAATTGAGTATACTATTGATTGTAGATCGTGTGATGATTTGATCGACTTTCGTCGATAGAAAAAGACATGGGTTTTTTGAATTTCATCACAATTCTATTTTAGTGTTCGGATAAGAAAAATGGGACAGCCAAACATGAACATCAACAAAACGATACTAATCGACGTAAACTCCTACTACCACTACGTCGGTCAACACCAGTAACAACAACGAAAACGAAATCAAATGGTATCACTCGGAAATTGTCTTCATCACCATCGTTAAAACGTCATCGATCATCATCCTCTTCATCTTCATCCGTATCACCTTCGAACGGCAAAGTTCATCGAATGGAGCAAACATCTGTACTTCCTTCATCTCTACCTGTTAATCTCAGTTGGCAACCTTCACTTGTTTTACCATCGAATATTTCTTGGCCGCCACCAGTCGATGTCAATCGTTTTCAATATCCATTTTTTGTTCCTCCACCTCCTCCACCTCCGCCTCCTCCTCCTCCTCCTCCTCCTCTGCCACCACCAATACCATCATCAACGATTCCAACCTCATCATCTGATACAACATCATCAAATTTATTTACAACACTAACAAAAGGAACATTATCAAATTTCACATGTATTCTACCAACATTCATCCCATTACCTATTCCAATACCAATACCACTATGTTTTCCTCTACAATTACCTAATACAAAATGTTCAATAGAAGTCAATCATCAAGAATGTCAAACATTAATTGAACATAATAGTCAAAAAAAACGAATACGAAGACAATCGATTTAATGCTTAAATAAATATTCTAGTATTTTGTTTTCTTTTCTTTTTTGTTTCTGTTTTCTTTTTTTTTATTTGTATAAAATGTCATACTTACATTAGGATATACGACCAGAAAACGTTCGACTAGCATACGACAATTTTCAAGATCACCATCGGCATTACCTGAAACGAAACGCTTTTATTTTAGATATGCTCTTATGTTTATGAAAGCAATTTACCAAATAATTGTATGACAAATGTATGATAGCCAAGTAAAAGTAAAGCTGAGAATACTGCTCGTAATCCTTTGCTAGTTGCACTGTGTTGTAATTCTTCGAGGCCTGATTCCTAGAGAAACAAATCTCATATAGATTAAAAGAAACTAATATTATCTTACTCTATTGCCTGAAAATCCAGCGAATTCAAGATATCGAATTATTCGCTGTGGTAAATTTGAAATCATCTAAATATTGAGATAAATAAAATTCACATAGACATATATGAAGATTAGTATTTTCGTCTACTAAATTAAATGCACCATTTCCAAATCGAACTCCACTATCAAAATGTTCATAAGATAAACTTGATGAAAATCTTGTTGTATCATTGTTTTTGGCTAATTTTCTATAAAGACATGTATTGAATAATTATTAAAAAGTCAAGAAAATTGAATGGAAAATAATTATCTTGTTTTATATTTACAAAAATATATCATGAGCTTCTTTTATTTTCAATGCACCACTGATAAAACTGAATAAGCTTTGATCTTGAATAAATGTTAACATTGCTCGAATCAATAATGCTTCAGCATACACTAATTTAGCATGCAACTCATCTAAAATAAATTTTGCTCTATTTCTTGTGTTTCTCATCTAATAATATATAATATTTCAAATGATCTCACATTCAGTCATAGTTGGTTTGGATGAAAGACTAAAAGGTATCCATGGTTTATGAGGTTCAAATTTCTTAGCCATACTAGTCGTTACTCGTAATGCTTGTATTGCTGATTCAATGTCATTCTAGTTGTAAAACAAGAAAGATTGAATACGAGTTTACTATTATACTTTTTTCTTTTTCTACCGGATTGAATGTCAGAGCTGCTTGCAAATAACTAATTACACTATGAGATAGACTATGATAGAACGACCGATTTTCTCTAATATAAGAAAAACAAGAAAGAATATATTCATCGGAGCGTATAATCTATATCATTGCATACTCTGCTTTAGTTTTTATGAGTGCTTCATTGAGACGGTTTTCGAAAAACAAATGATTAATTTGTTGGCATTCATTGAATACTTGATATAAATCCATGGGTGGCATATCATGTTCTTTTGCAGATGAACGTCTTCTATAATTTAAATGAACAATACGTAGATGTTAAAAACACAAGATATATGCTCTGACAAACCCATTCGAATTACGTTTATGCATATTATCATCGAAGGATTCTACTGCATCTTCGAAAATCTATAATAAAATTGGATGATATTCAATTATTGGATGGTAATTCAGAGGTGGGCATCGATGAGTTTGTCCATCTCTGTAGTTTAAATATACATTTCGAAACCAGGTAGTCTGATTATTTTTTTCTTTACTGACTAGATTGTATTTTAGCAAGACAAAATAAACAAACTCGCATTTGCTTTCTTTTTTTTTGCAAAGAAATTTCGAAAAGCAGAAAAATTACTACGAAAAAACATTACCTCGCTTGTTTCATCTTCATTTTTATGAGATCGTGGGAAATAATCTAATGAGTGAGTCGTTGGCAAATCGGATGTTGTTGTTTGTTGATTTTGACTATTGGTTAAATTAAGTGATAAATGATCTGTATTATTATTCAATGTTGATGATATATAATTAGCAGAACTTGAATGAATAACACCCTGTGGAACTTGTACTGGATGTGTACCATAGAAGAAATAGTTATTTTTTAGTCTTCTCGAAGACGACGTATCCTCTGATGGAGATGATGCAGCCATATGAACGATAGACAGATCAATTCATCTAAAACTATCACAAGATTAAAATTGCTGTTTTTCCACGTTTCAACAGTTTTTTAATCACAGCATCATTGTTCGTTTTTCTCATGTTTTATCGTGCTTTCTTTCTCTCTGTGTGTAATCACACAAACTTCAATGATTTTAGATACCCAAAAAAGAGCTTTTTTTTTTCTTTCTTGTTCTTCGAATGATTGCAAAAACAAATTCTGCAACAGAGTATTACGTGTATATATATATTTATATGTATATATGCTGCATACTTACGATTACAATGTGACCTGTGTTTTTTTCAATCAATAAATAACGTCTCCAAGAGACGCTTCAATTTATTATGATTCTTTTTATATGTGTCTTTTTTTTTTCATTCTCGTTGACACATGTTTGTTTTCTCGATATAATCAAAAAAAAGGGGAAAAATAGGAAGTAAGAAAAAATCTACGAGAAAGATTTCCTTCTTAGTTTTTTTTTATAACTTACCTGCTCGTTTTTATTTCAAAAAATAATACTTTATTAAAGCATGCGACAACGAAAGAGACCACATTTTTTTTCTCTTCTTACACGTTCTCTTCGTACCAGAGAACTTCCTTTCTTCTTACTCATTTTATTTTTTTTTATGAATGCTGACAATTATTTTTGAACAGTCTAATAATATTCAGGGTGTTATTAAAGCAAAAATTATCTCTTCAAATACTGAATGAAGAGAAGATGTATTGATAGACTTCAGTTTATAATAGAGTGCGTGTTTGTCATTTCTTTTTTATCCGAAAATAAAGAGACAAATGAAAGGGTGCACCAAAAGAAGAAATATATGAGAGATCAAGCTTAGCTCTGTTATTACTACTACTACCACCACCACCACCACCACCAGCACACACTAACATCCTTGTGTTTCGAAGAGGGACAAGAAGAAAAGAAAAGATATTTGAATCATAGAAAAGGAAAAATACATAATAGTTAACAGTTTGTGATATTCATGTTGGTTCGTCCGCATTTTCCGTGATGAAATCAGGTGATCTATGACGACAAATTTCTATCAATGGTTTAAAAATATTCTTTTTATTTATCGAATTTACAAGATTACGTTGGCAACTATTTGATGAAATCATTTTGATGGCTACATATGAGAGTATAACAATAACACACGCATGATTCATACATAAGTCAATATTTTAACTCATGTAACCTATACAACTGCGAGATGTAAAAGGTTAGAATATTATGTGTAAGGTGTCTACTGGATGCGTTGATGAATTTTCTATGCTCATGAATAGTAATATTGTATTTTGTGTCCTTCAATATGTAGTCTCATTGAAATGAAAATAAACTGGTATAAATATATACTATGTACTTAACATACTTTAAAAGTGAATTGTGATAAAAAAAAGGCTAGTGAAAAACCTCAAGTACGTCTATTCAAATCTTATATCTAGAAAAGAAAACCTGCTGAGCATGTATATTCATCTACGATGAATTGTTGAAGTTTTGTCGATCTTTATAGATTTTTACATGAACATTCATATCAAATAATATTGAGTTTGTGTGTGTGTGTGCGCGAGCATAAACTTGCATTTATGCAAATGTGAATATATTATAATCTTTGACATGTTCACAAACATCTCATGTAAAAACAATGCATACATCTACACGCCATATAATTGCATGATTTCATGTGATTTTTTATCTTTTTTTCCTATTTTCATTTCTAACTGGAATCTATACTTAGCTATACGTCACAACTCTTGTTAGGATAGACTTATTGCAATATACAATCAGTAACATACGACTGTTGGTATCTTCATTTCTTTTCTTAGATTAATTAGACAAAAGTTTTCAATGATCTCGTTAACATTGTCAGACTATCGAGAAAAATAACATCATGAAAATTCTTTGTGACGAGATGAAACTAAAAAACAAGAAACCAACACTTGACATGTTATTGTCACTTGATATGTTCTCTATTGTTTGATATAAGCAAAATATCTGTAATGAGATATTAATGAATATTACGATAAACATGGAGCTTTTGCCAGCTATTTATTTGGTAAAATAGTACTACATGTGTGATTAAGGAAGCGATTTGCAAGTGTCTTCCCACCGTGAGTTTAGAGACTTCCGAAAAAACTTATCATTTTTTAAAAGATCTTTTATCTAATCCGTTCGACAGGCATCATCCCAGCGGATGCTTGTTGTGGATGATAATTACTATTAATACAACACTCATACCCACACCCTCAATGACATAACAGAAATAATTTCTCGTTCTTGTTTTGAAAGAAACTCTCCTGTCTGACCAAAACGTTTTCAGAGAAAATGAGCTTTTAAAAAAATTTGTGCTTTCCCGAGAAGAACTTCGTAGTACTTGAACTACACGCGAATTAATCTACTTTTGCCCAATTTTTTATCCGGTTTTTCTGTGTACGAGGGTCGCATTATACTATATTGATTTGTTTGTCAAAGTTTGTATTCAAAAATAAAAAATCTATTTGATTTCAATATTTCTATAGAAAAGAAGATCAAAGAAACCAAGAACTAAAAAAGATTCATTATCGTGATTCCTCATGATACTATATAATTTGTCCAAAACTATGTCCGATTGCTTCTATGCAATTGATACGCAACTCATGGAACTATGCATATAATTCGTTTCTATTAAGAAGCTGTAGAATCGGCAATTAAACTGGTCAGACAGTATCACTTGGAGTAGGGTTGGCACTTTATGTTAATTTCATATTAAGCGTTAAGTTTTAACTTAACACTTAATATTAACAAAAAAATGTTTACATCAGCCACTTAGTTACTAAATATTAAGTGATTAAGTGGCTGGTGCAAAAAATATTCGATTTTAACTTTCACATTTCTGTCAAAAGGCGACCATAAATTATAGGTCTATTGCTGACCAAAAAGTAAGATAAATATTGGGTTATAGAGGAAGCCTTCCTCTATCGGATTCTAAATATTATTGAATTGTGTCGTGCATCGTGGGAGAAAGTTGATGTAAAATAAATACGGATTTTACGTTTTTTAAGCTGATCTCCCTATATAAGAATTTAAATTCTATCAGATAAAGACAGAACATGATCCGATACTGTGTTTATCAATCGATTACTCACAATGTCTACTTGCACATTCCATTTCATTTTCCTTCATATTCGAACTAAGATACGACTTATCAAAGTTCAAACATAACATATCCCACACATTTTTGATAACGCTATATAAAAGATTAATATTGATAGTCTCGTATTTTTTAATCTGAAATATAGTTGAAATAAACAGAACTATAGACATTTCTTTGCTCTTCAAGATATATTTGATACAGTACTTCAATGCCAATTAATCTACGAAGTCTATCGACCGTTTACTGAGGTACGATAATCTAAAACTACACATGATATCTCTAAATGCTACGAGAGAAAACTATTTTTCTTCTATTTCTCGAAAAGATCGTGTAAATAACTGTATAAGCATATACAAAATGCTGCAGAAAATGGATCCTGTGTCAAAAAGCTGTTAGCGCAATCACTTACGGGATTAAAAGTGTGAAACACGATGTAATTGCTTTTAACAGTCACAGAAATCTTGCTTTCTTTCATGAACCCTGCTAGCGAATTACTCATGATTTCTCCCTGACCTACTAGATCTGGAATAAAGAAGGAGCTAATTTACTCTCATCAAAAATTAGTGACATATATTCAGTAATGCTGTACCAAATATCGATGACGTTCCGTGACGCCATTGGGGGCCGTCTATCACTTGTGCGCCGGTCTTCAATCCTCTCGGTAACGGTCTGTGATAGTGGAACCACCTGTTGTTAACGGTCTGTGAGGGGGGGTGCAAATTTCTACCCTAAACACTTCAACACTCCTTTTAGTTCGTGTTTCACAATAAAGCCTGATAAACTACAAGGAACAACATATCGACGTTAGTACAAAAGAATTCATCCATAGCATCGAAAGTTTCTAGGAAGCACATATGTTGTTATTAGCATCTTCATCTATTTAGGTTTCCAATTGTCATTCAAATATATTGAAGGGATAGCAACCTTCTTATTTTGTCAATCTTCACAATCAGATATAAATTATAGAAACTCATGAATAATTATATCTATTAGAACAATATTGATTACTATGAACGTTTCAGTTGAGTTCGAAACAACCCGGACTTCGCTTTTGAAGTTTCTTGAAATCTCATCAAGTCTGCCGAAGTCTATGAGGGTCACCGAAATTCTTATTAAGCCTTTTGATGTCTTAAAGTCGGTTATTTTTTCCTCGATTCCACTGTTATAGAGACTTACTCAGATTCTTTTCTACTTCTTTCCCGCTTTCCTTCGACGGATACTATCGATACTCGGTCTAAGTTGCATTCGTTTTCCTGTGTTTTCAAAAGTCATATCTCTTCAAACTTCTCCCACTTTTAGATTATCGCCCAGGTCCGAGACGTACTGCGGGAACCGGCCGGATCCCGTGTTATTCCGACGAATTCCGGAAGCGGGTTTTCGAAATCGGTTCCGGTTTCCCTGCGATTCCGGGCACCGGAGCGTATCCACGGATACGGTTCCCGTTTCCTATACGGGATCCGTCGTCGGAAAACACCATTTCCAAGCCCGGACCACATACGGTCCAGATCCGCCCTTTTCCGGACCGGATACCGATAACGGAAAAAGCAATTTTCCCATCCGGAGAGAATACGGCTCAGATCTGACCGTTTCCGCTAAACTCCCGAAAACTCATCTGGCCGTTTCCCAAACAGCGCTAAATACTCAGAATTACTAAGTAAAGTCTCCGAATTTTGAATCCAGCTTTTACTTCTTTTTTAAACAAGCCTAAAACAACACCAGAACATACCGTGGGAAAAAATAAAATTCTAGTGAAATATTATACAATTCTCTACAAACTGGCTTCTGTCACAAAAATAGGAATTTTCAGTCCGAAGACCTAAAAATGAGATTTTTAGAATTTGGTAAACCGAAAACAATATGTGTAAGAACACCACACATGTTAAACACCAGCGTTTTGAGACTTTCCTGAGTCTTCAATCGAGGTAAGTGACGCTTCTAAAGTCTCTGAAGGACCTTTCATTTCAAATTTTTATGAAAAAGTTTCGAATACAAATTCATGCTCTGAAAACAATAACACATTAAGTAACACATCTGAAATTTTCAAGCGACCCCATCAAAATACAGTAAACTATCCAGGTCATGGACATCGTTCTCAAATGAAGGAATTAGAAAAAAAATCCCAAAAAAAGACCTTTAAAGGTCTTTTTTTGTAAAATGATGATTTGGATATCAAGGAATGATATAGATGAGAATTTAATATGCGACGTAATTGTTTTTCAAGCGGAGGCCTGATTTTCAAAGCAGAAATAATTTTATCGGAATACGGTGGTTTCCGACTCTTTTCCGATGCTTCTTTACCGGATTATTGTATTTTACGGTTGGATCCTGGCGGAACTTGCCATAGTTCCGGTTGGTTCCTGGCTGATCCGAGGTATTTCCTTGAAATTTCCGTTTTCCGGAAGTCTTCGGAATATCCAGGTTTCGGGTACGGATATTTCCGGCCGGAATACTGCTTCTATGTTCCGGTGGTTTTTCTGGCCGGAAATACACCGGAACCGGCAGGAAGTAGCCGGAAAATATCCCGTTTCCTGTGGGTTCCAGCCGGATCCGGTCTCCGGAGCGAACGACCTGGGCGTACCTCAGTAAAAGGTCGATAGACTTCATAGATTAATTGGCATTGAAGTACTGTATCAACTATATCTTGAAGAGCAAAATTAAATGTCTGTATCAGGACCATTTGAAGAAAACACGGCCACGAAATTCTGTCTTTGCCACCCTCGTGATGTAAGTCAGACTGTTACTTGAGCTACCAGATTTTTTCATACATGTGCAAATAAACTCAGATAAAATGTGTCGGATATGCTCTTATTTGTGACACGATGTTTGAGACGAGATGCTCGTTGGAGAACAGTTTTGTACGACACATGCGACGCATTCTGAAAACATGATTCGAATCAAGTAATTATAAAACGTATTTTCCATTTCTTTTTAATAACGTATAAAACACAGATTTTTCGATTTCAGTTGATTATTCCTTTCATGAATTCTCAAGTAGTTCAGAGTTTCAGGTCCGTCTGACTATGAATTGGCTCGATATCCATCAGACTATTTAGCAGATGTTTTCTCTGTCTGTTTAATCTTGTTGATTATATATAGCTGTTTGCACAACACAAAACAGTAAATTAATAGTCAACAGACAGAAAGTGACAAATTTCAATTACGACACGTTCTAGTTAGCGTTACATAATTTGTTATATCTTTTTAGTGTCAAACAGGTATCGAATTGATACAGAAAACTTTCATGTTAATACTGGTTTATATCGTTTATGTCATTTGATAGTATAAGATTTAAAATTGAAAACACGTCTATTATCTAGACTATCAGTCATTATATTAATATTTCAATAAATATGAGTAACGATTCGTTCTTGCGGAAAACATCTTCGGACATGCTTTTAGCAAAAGAAAAATATTTCAGAAGAAAGAAAAAGAAAACAAAATGAAACAACAGCTTTAAAAAAATAAAGTTTTTCTCGTTCTCTTAAGATTCCAATTCAAATGCATCATCTTTCTCCTCTTAGTATTGGAATAATGAAAGAACGAAAGAAATTCTTCCTTTTACTAAAATTCCCAAAGAATAAAGTAATGAAAATAATTTCATTTAAATGGCTATTTCGAAATTTTCAACGAAAAATTCCATGAATTTGATCATTTCGCAAAAAATATAATTATCCCAATGCTTTCAATATCTCACTAATTTATGAATTCTCAAAAAATGAGAACAACTTGCATCTCTTAATTTTTTTAAAATCATTTGCAGTTAGTTATTTTAATTATTTTCAATTAATCTAAGACGTGGGATCGTTTTCATTACCTATAGGCGCATCGATGCTTGCTTTTATAACGTTCCATCAACTAATTTAAACTACTTAGCTATTTGTAATGAAAAAGGTTTATCAATCGTGAAAGTCGTGCAAAATAGACCATAAACGGATTAATTTAAATCATTTATAGATTTTGTAGACAGAAGTATCGGGCGCGGCTAATTTTGCGTTCTATGTCACAAGAAACAACCATTACCAGTCTATATGACTCTGGTGAAACCAGCATTTTGAAGTCCATTGCAAAGTCACTCGAAGGGAATATAATCCGCGCTTTTGAAAAGACTACGCAGATGCTAACGGTTGGTGCTGATGGAAGCTAGTGTGATCAGGTGGATACTTAATAGCTTTAGTATTATGAGGTTCATTAATATTAATGGTTTCATGCGTGGGATTTTGTTGAAAATTTAATCTTTTTCATCGCATGATTTATGTCTCAGAATCATGCATGAATTTGAAATACAGGAAAAAATCTTCGTTTCATGATCAAAAATAGCATTTTCCCCTGTTCGTTATCCTTTTCTCTAACAAAAGTTTCTTTAAAATGATGCAAATTGCATAATTTTTTGCCCCATGCTTTTATTCCATAGCTTGTGTCAGAAAGTGCCTTTTTGTTTGATCTATTCTCTCTCAAGAGAAAAAGAAAACAGAAAAAAAACCAGTTCGAAATGATGAACCCATCAAAGCGGTACTTGAGTCTATGTACAGAAAAAAAGGAATAAAAAGCAAACGAATGTTGGTAAGAATATGGTGTGAATTTTATTGTATGAGTTTCTGTGAGTGTCAATGTCTCATGTAGGTATACGATATGGGTATGCGTGTGGATGGGTGCGAGGGAAGAAAAGGCTTTCAGCCTAACTCGTAACTCACCGCGGACACCTAAAGCCATCCCAATAAATAGAAGCCGAGATTGGCCTTTGTTTTCGACGTATACTTCAAAATAATCCATCCGAGAAAAGAGCAATCGACAAATTTCTTTGAGACGAGATACCGGTTAGGCATGGACCGAGCCCGGATATGGCTCGAGCTACCCGGGGTTTGGTTTCCAGGGCTCGGTCCGGCTCGAGCTTATTGTGGCTCTGGGCTCGGTCGTACCCTGTAAAAAAAATTGTTTTTTCTTTTTTCACTTAGCGGAAACAACAGTAATCAAGAATTGAAAATACAGAAGCGTATCTCGTTGATAACGATTCGATACTAGCGATGGGAACTTACCGTTAGTTGGTAACGGGGAAATTGAAAAACGATTCTTCCAATAAGTTATTGCCAATAACTTAGCAGCAAAGAGAATTTTAGAGGAAATAAACTAATTTTGTAAAGGTTGACGGAAGTAAATCAGAGCCAGGAAATCGGAATCCGCTCTCA